>SEMN01000625.1:0-280113 GCA_005408345.1 Macquaria australasica
CTCCAATTTTTGCTCTGATGGATCTTTTTTTATTGTGCTTTATTTTTGTTTGCCTCAACACTACCACTACCCCTCTGGTTTATCCCCTCCCCTTACACACACACAAGGAGGTCTCTTTTATTTATTTTTTTAAAAAGCTCCCAAATGAAAGTCGCCTCCCCTGATTGCTCAGGTTCCCTCTCAGACTGTGTGTTATACACTCTCCAGATCTCTGATCAGTGTTATGAGCTTGTGAGCACTGCGTCCAAATTGCCACGCCGATGCCAAAAGCATGTTTTCTGGCACAGCCGGGAGCAGCTCTTGCCAGGAGAGACGTGTGAAAGAGAGCAGTGATGAGGTGCATGCATGCACACACACACGCGCTATGTGCTCTTAGGACACGTCACCCGCACCACCAACCCACCCACCCCCAATACCCAGCGCTCTCTGTTCTCATGGAAACACCAGCAGATAGACTAGAAGAGCAGAGGAGGAGGAGTGCGTGTGTGTGAGAGTGTGAGAGAGAGAGAGAGAGAGAGAGAGAGAGAGAGAGAGAGAGATGGAGGTAGGAGGAGGAAGCAAGAGGGCCGGGTGTGGCAGACAGGCAGCAGAGGCAAACTGCCTCTCTTCCTCTCTCCCTCCCCCTTCTTTTCTCCCTCTGTGCCCACATTTGCACACAGTCTGGTTTAATGAGCGGGCACAACGCATGCATTATCCCCACAACTACATTTATAACCATTACCGTACAGTGAGGCTCGCAGGCGCATCCTCATGCAAACACCCACACTCTGTATTTGTCTTTCATAATACACACACACACACACACACACACAGTGGTGTCAGAAGAGTCCCCACCCCCGCTCTGACACCGGCGAGCACCAGCAGATGCTACAGACACAATGAGGATGGAGGGAGGGATGGAGAACAGGAGGATAGACAGAGAGAAAGATGGATGGAGGGAAGAGGAGGAAGGGTCCTGAGGGGTTGTGCTCTGCTATTCTTCTCTCTTACAGGATTATTCCACATCCAGTTCACTGAGGGGAAATCATTAACCTGCACCGCTGAGCCACAGCCTTCCCGGTGGTCGCTGCTGCCACACAGGCACATCTAGCACCATTACGTGGCTGCACTACATCATCACTATGTGTCATCATGTTCTAATAGCAGACCGTATGACACAGACGCTGTAATAATGCAAGGTTCTGCTGAGCGCGCATGATCTTTCTCAGCACTGCCCTGCTTTACTTTTATTCAGCCTTGCACATTCATACCGCTGCCAGTTCACAGTCCCCCTACTGGCCCACTTCACTGGAATAACTAGCAGATAAGTGCCTTGCACAAGGGAACTGGCTGAATTTCTCTGTCCAGATTTTACAAAGTTGTCTGGATGCCAAAGAAGGTTCAAATTTACAAACAGGTGAAGAATTGAAGCAAAAACCTGAATAAATGACAGAGAAACATAATTATGAGTGTGAAAATGATGTGAATCATATGCTATGGCTTTCACTCGTCTCCAGATTACAGCTGAAATGATTAGTCAATTAAGTGATTAGCTGAAGGAAAGAAAATGGCAACAGTTTTGATAATCGGTTAATTGTTTTTTTAAATTTAAAAAAAAATAAATTGCATAAAAAGCCAAAAATTCACTGCTTCCCACTTCTCAAATGTGAATATTTGCTGGGTTTTTTCATCTTCTATTATATTAAGTCGAATATCAGACAAAACAAGCAATTTGAACCTGGAACCACCATCATCAAAACACCAAATGAGGCAATATCCCTCAGTAGAGTTTGAGATATGCCAAGGAGCATTATGTTTGTCACCCATCTTTATATAATTATGCATTGTGCTGTTCTATTTACTTAGAGATTTTCATCCAAAGGCATTTGCTGCGCATTGCTGAACAGGTTTACAGCATCAACATTTAAACATCAAGTGCCAAATCACTTCAAATCAAATCCCCACACTGGGAACACTGCTACTAGTGATTTAAGAAAGGAATAAAGACGAGCAACACCATCCTATAATAAATGACTGGTGTTAATTACATGAAAAAAAAAATCCAAACACTCAAATCCCCAAGAGCCAAATCAAGCTGAGGCCGGGGCGGTGGTAGCTAAAGAAACAGAGAGTGTGCGTGGGATGTTCTTTGAAAACACTCCATCTTCAGTTGCAGCAGGTTGGCCAGCAGTTAACTGCAAACTGACCCAGTAGCTGCCCCTTATCTTAACATCTTAGTATGCTAATCTATGTCCAGTTATTTGATTGTTCCGTTAAGCAGCTTAATCAGCTGCTGTACCGACCACAGAGATCAATAATGTCACACTGTCTTGCCAGTATCGAGAAGCAGTCAGGAGGGATGCTCTGGCAACACTTTACTGTAGGTCGCTGCCACTTACTGTGATTACAAAGTCATTTTCATGCTTTCAGTGTAGTTTATTATTAAACATGAAGTCTCAAAAATGGGACACCCAGTTTACAATGTGTTATCACTTTTCCATTTCAGTTCTACCCACAAGACATTGTCACATCATCGGCTAATGCCAGATTATTTGTATGTCAGTCGATTTGAGTGTGCTTCCCTTTGGAGCATTCTTAGTTGTCCTACTTTTTGTAAATGATAAATAAAGCATACTGTAAGTGTTGCTTGTAAGTATTGCGCCACTGCCAACTGTGCCTCCTTACAAGTGGGAAAAGAACACCCTGGAGAATGGAGGTATGGTGCAGACCACACTCATTTTATACAGCCATCAATACACTGAAGTTCAGATTACTCATTAAGTTCATGTGTTTAAAGCTAAACTAGGTGCTTATATGAGAGAACCCTATTTTTAGGGTGCACCTTCTGTTGTCTGTTGCATTGTACATCAACAGTGCAGTCTGTCCTTTCTGTGATGAAGCTCCTCATTTGCACTATGAAAGGTCACCGTATCTGTGAAGGACAATGAGATTCACATGCAATCTGCAAGTTATCATGAAATATTAACGTAAAAGCCAAATACAAATTTACCATGACCATAATTATAATCAATTAATTGCCTCTTATGAAGATGTAGAAAATTGTAGTGCTTAAAATCAGAGAACGTCAAAAGTCAGGCGGTATAAATGATGGCTGTGGAACACATCACACTACTAGCATCAAGCTTAAAATAATACAATAAAATATCTAACATATATAATGTGTGATCTTTAAGGAGCAATAAGTAACCTTTCGTGATTCAGACTCTCTTGGTGGGCAAATAATTGCAGGAGCATCAAAGATCTTCAACACAGATCATGTTGTCCTGTAACTGATATAAAATATTCCCCATAAAAGTTAGCAAACTAGCTCATTAGTGCAGAGACCAGACTGAAGCAACTGTAGGAGAGGTATGAAAATGTAACACAAAATACTAAGATGGTATCGCAGTGCTAAGCACCTGTTTTGAAAGTCTAAAGCTCAGGAGTGGCAGCTCTGTCTGGTGTCTAACGACTGACACGTTGATGGTGTTGGACTTTGATTACAGAGATTGTCATGTTACAGAAAAGAACATAAAGAGAACAGTTTCCACAAGTGAACTTTATGCACTAAACATCATTATTACCTGCAAAGTGACCTGCACTCATTCTTCTGTCTTTTTTTTTCCATGCTAGGTGATACAAAATGGGTGTTATTATGGCTAAGCACCGATACCAGTGGGGGGAAAAACAATAAGTGGAAGCTGCCAAAATGTCACACGTAATAAAATGATTCACTGTTGAGCAGATTTTATTGAGCATCACCACAGCTTACAATCAATGAGCAGGACTTTGATTAGACCAAATGTCAAAAGGAAGCATCACAGCGAAGCCATTGTTAAGATGTGTATGCCTGGCTGCTTAAATACGACAGTGAAATCTTTGCTAGTTGAGTGTAAAAGAATAGATAAATGGAAAGGAAAGGCTTTAATAGCGCAAATCTACCTGTTACACACTGTGTTCGCATACTATATCTCTCTATTTAAGCCTGCTAAAAACAGCCAAAAGTGGCCAAAAGTTACTCACAGCCCCTACCACGGTTTTTTTTCAAACCAATCTGGATTTGTGTAGCACATAAATTCCCACAGCCACAGCATTAAATTATACTGAGATACTCAACTGGCCATCTAACCAGGGACACAATTAAATAAGTCATTTACAGTGAATTATTCATGAAATATTCATGGGGCCATTCCATCCATATATCTTATTTGTAGCTTTATTCTTATACATTTTGACTTATTGTGAAATGTACATTTAATATCCTACATAAATACAGATTCAGCCCATTTGTCCATTAGATTTTAGTGTCAGGTATCTATACTTTTCCCCTCAAAACCTCAAAATACCCCATTCTTTGGATCAATACATCTTCCCTGCGCCCTCTTGTTCGTTAGGAATTGTGTGCTACACCAATGTCTAATGCTTTGTAAAAAAAAAAAAAAAAAAACTAAATAAAACCTGATGGCAATATGAGCATCAAGTATTTGACTTCCTGTCCTCTGTCCTCTACATTGTTCATGCTACACTTAATACATTTAACTAAAATTCAACCTAAGGCTGATCATTAATCACTCCCGTATTTATTGAGTCATCAGGAAGCAGATGAATTGTGTCGGTGCATTGTTATAATTTCAGAAGTATCTATCTGTAGACACAAACAATTAACATAAATTGCATTTTATTTCAAATTTTTCTTTGGGGTAACTTGTTGCACATGCATACCAGTGATCAAGTATATCACATGTGAAATTATAATTAAACCTTAGTATTAATCTCTGAAGTTTTTCCTTGTACCTATAATGTTTTGAACATTTAGTTTAGCCATAAGATAACTTTTAAACCCACTTTTGTTGCCCCCCTCCCACACACACACACACACACACACACACACACACACACACACACACACACACACACACACACACACACACACACACACACACACACACACACACACACACACACACACACACACACACACACACACACACCCTGCTGTCTCTGTCTCACAGAGAGCAATGACCCAGAGCATGAAAATCAAAGGTTTTCCCACAAGCAGCAATAATAAAATAAAAGTGGATCAGGTGTCCACTTCTGAGCTGGGACATGACCCCTACATCTGACACAGCTGCACTCACAGTATACAACAGGTGTTCTCCCATGAAGACCCAATTTACTGAGTCGGGAGAAAGTAGACTGACTTGCTAAGAAATTATAGTCTGGTTTTTACCCCAAACCTTCTCTCAGTATTTTTGTAGGCTAAACTAACCCACTTTCTTCATCGTACTGTGGCACATAATGACATAAAGAATGAATCAATACATTTGACATTCCCAAGCTACTGATTTCTATCACCTTGTCCTTGTAGTGTTATATCTAGGAACTTAAGGCCAGTTAAGGCAGTGGTTTCCAACCTTTTTGGCTTGTGACCCTTACAATGAAGCAAAGTCTTCCTGTGATCCCTAATCACAGGTTGTTTCAGTGCAGACTTGAGTTGAGAACAGTTCAACCAAAGAGAGCTCCAATTGACGGTTTTATAGAGGCCTGAAGAGGTACAAGTACTGCAGCAAGCATTTCACAAAATAATAAATAAATTAACAGAATAAAATAAGTCAGAAATATTTTTTTTAAATCAACTGGTGACCCCTCATGGGGTCCTGACCCCCAGGTTGAGAAACAACTGGGTTAAGGAATGAATTGATCCATACTGGTAACCAGCAACGTGTTGCCTGAGGAAACGCGCATCTTTTTAATCTGTCAAACTCCAGGACCGAATAGATGTGTGAAAGTTAAGGTGATTCAATCTGAATATGATGCTACTTACCTTGGTATTATGCACACGTTGACTTCAGTAATCAGTGCACTCACTGGACACGAATTTCCTACGGTGGGGGTGTAGCTGGTTTGTGGTTCAGCCATCGGTGGTGCGTCCGGCTTCCTCTGGACGCTGCTGTCAAAGATAGGATTTAGGTTGACAAAACATGGCTTAATGGAGCACAATGCTAAGTACATCTACATTGGTATGATACACTTGTAAATTTAACTGATACTATTTAACAGTAATGATGTTAAATCCCTTCAGCCTGGGGACAAGAAAATCTGAATGACCCCTTCCCCGACATTTGTCCAGAAAATCGAGTCCAGGCAGTCAGCTGCGCGTTTTCTTTCTTCAATCAATTTTTAAATGTTTTGTTTCTGCCCGACATGAGTAAGCTGTTGCCATGGTAGTTCAGATGAAGAAGGAATGATAATTGTTTCACCATAGCAGTGTGTGAATTATTAAAACCTAGAGGGCATGAATGAGCTGAATGAGAAATAGAAAAGAAATGAGACAGAATGAGGACTTTTTTCGTTTTGTGTGTTTCATTGGCGGGGTTTTATTGGGTCTTTTTATTACTCTCGAGTCCCACGACTGCGTAGATCAAACAGATGCTGCCGCAATTTGTGAGAGAAGCTCCAGCTCCAGCCTGTCCTTAGAGTTTTTAAAAGGAATATTCAACAACATCCATGAATAGTGCAACAGAACCAAACAAAGAGAGCAGAGGAGAAAATGGTGGCCGTATGCCATCAGCTTTACCGACAAATTGTCTGCGTTTGCTAACAAATATGCATGAATTTAATGAACAAATTATTTTTATTAACTCACTGGAAGCATATTTTTACACAGTCATGTTCATCCCCTCACAAAGCCAAAATAATTCACTCTTTAAAAATGTATTTAGGCAAAACCAAGACTCAATCCTGTTCTATCACATGAAATAACCATATCCATGAAAGACCACATCCAAACTCAGACATCCCCAAAATATACTGAGAAGTAAGGTGGCACACACACATATTCACTGCTGAGGTTGAAATCATGACATTGTACAGTAATGTACAGACACTCAAAATATAGAAAATATAATGTATATACAATATACTGTATAAATAGTACTACGTGATTGCAGTTGATATTCAAAATCAAACCATTTATTTTCTGTCCAAATATTAAGGATATAACAGAAATGTTCCACTACAGCTCAACAAAGACATCAACACATTTCATACAGCCGCTCTGACACAGGCAATAAATTAGACAAAACGCATCTATCTCCTTCACAACAAGAAAGTGGCACATATAAATCATCAAGATATAAAAATATACATATAGTGCTCGACTGTGTGTTTGTGATTGCATGTACAGGGTCAGTTGGTACCTGACAGAATGATGCCAGCTGCTTACCTATACAGACAGAATAAACAAATCATATCTCATCAAGACCACAAGCTCTAAAATGTAGGAACTGTGAACTTTGCAGATGGTATGAAAACAGTGGACTTGGAAAATGTAGGAGCCTGGAGGCAAAAGGTAAATCAAATTATTGACGTATTTTAAGTGTAAATATAATGCTGGAGATGTATAATTCAGATTGTCTCAAGACAAAAATACAAGTATTATTCCAAAGGGGTCACCACAAAAAGAAAACATCATCAGTTGACTGTGGCACAGAAGACATGAATCCAGCATTAATTTCCATTCAGTACCTCCCATTGTAAGGCACCAGTAGGTCTAGATGTTGCAGTTACATCTCCCAACCAGCAGGGTTCTCTAGCACTGAGACTCAGCATAGCCTTTCTCCACAGGAGGCCTCTTTTTTAGGTTGTAATACCCATCTTCATCCTCTGAGTCCTGGACAGACAAGAAAACGAGACAGTCAGATGAAGCTCCAGACAGACATACATATAGACCCAGACACAAAACAACTACATTGGAAAAATCAATACTTTATAAACCCTCAAGACATAGAGGGTATGTAAAATTAAACGCGCAACGGATCTGGCAGACTTGTCTCATTAACTTATTTATGGGTTGGCAGACAATGTGGTATAATGAAACATTCTGTACTTTACCATCAGGTCACAGCATGAGGCCCTCTTTCCTTTGGCCCCCGGTGGGTGGATGCCATATTCCTCTCTGATGAATGCAGGATGGACAGTTAAGATGGTTTGTGATGATAATAATCACACCGTGAAATTACCATAAAAAGCCTGCCTGTTACATTTTGACACTGTATTTACATGCTCTAAACATAGGCTCACCAGGCTAAGGCTTGTCAGTTATGATTTTTCATGACGAGAAAATACCTGAATTTAGTACAATGATTTAAACTGATTCTCACTCAGAATTATGTTTTTTTCTACATATTAAAAGATGAGTTCAGCGCTTTGGGAAACACACTAATTCACTTTCTTGCTGAGAGTTAGATTAAAGATAAATACTCCTCTTATGTCTGTCCGTATGAAGCTTGAGCTAGCAGCCAGTTAGCTTAGCTTAGCATAAAGACTGGAAACAGGGGGAAACAGCTAGCCTTACCCTGTCCGAGGGTAACGAACTCCGCCTTCCAGTCACTCTAAAGATCACTAATCAATATGTTGTATCTAACAATTTGTGGTTTTACAGCTAACCAGCTTAGCGTGGTTAGCTAGAGGTATCAATCTTCTCAGCTGACTCTCAGCAAGAAAATGAATATGTTTCCTGCTGTAGGAAAACAGGGTCATCTCATTGTGATTTTGGGAACTCCAAGTAAAGAGAACAATGGAAAGAAAACAAAAAAGAGATGTTGGTAATGCTGCAGATTCGACAGAGTTCCTCAATGTACTAAAAAAAAAAAAAAAAGGAAATGATGTGGCTATTATTGTTTACATAATCCTGTCCTTGTAATTTATGCAATCTGTTAAACATGTATTACAGAGTAGCACTGGCTTGTTTAACATTTAACATGTAACTTGTATTACATCAGTCAAAGAGCAAATACCAGCTCCTGTGTGACTTCAAACCACAGGGAGTAACACAGCAGCCTGTAGATCAGCTAATTGCAGACTTTAGTGCTGGGCTCCTCACTGATTCATAGCACCTTTCTACAACAAGTACACCAACTGAAACCAAACCTTTAACTCAAACTTTAATTCTTGTTTAACCTGCATCAAATTAGCAATCCAGAAGCATATTTATAACCATCAAAGCCTGCAATGACTACCATTACCCCCACGAGACCCACAGCAGTGACTGGATGAATAAATCTACTCACCCCTCTGTGACCTCTATGGGCGATCTGTAGGCCTTTGATTGGTCGTGCTGTTTCTTGGGACACAGCATGCGTCCAATCAGAATGAGGGTGATGATAGCGGAGGGGAGGAGGATGAAAGCGAGGAGGACCGCAACATCAGAGAAGCGAATGCTGGGCACTGCGGCGGAGGATGTGAGGTCATTAGACACACATTCACGAGATGTTTATGACCACACAAACACATGACGTCATGCCATACTCATTTAGAAAAGCATTAATTACACAGCCATATACACCGTATACAGCACATACAGTATATACAGCAGTTCTACATGCGTGACTCCAGCAGCTGGTTAGCTTAGCTTAGCATTAACACCGGAAACAGGTGGAAAAAGGCTAGCCTGGCTAGCCTAACAGCGCCTCTAAAGCTCATTAATTAACACGCTACACCTTGCTTGTTAATCTGTACAAAAAAACGAAGTGTCCAAACAAGAATTCGCCATTATACATGAGGTTATGTGCTCATGTGCTGGACTCTTTGTTGGCCGTCAGTAACTTCCTGGAGTCTCCCAGCCAGGAAATAAACAAACGAGACATAATGTGTTGGTTAGTGAGCTTTAGGCGCTGGTAGGTGCATTTGGTTACCTTGGTACAGAGCCAGGCTAGCCGTTTCCCCCTGTTACCAGTGTTTATGCTAAGCTAAAGAACAGTGCGCACTCAGAATAGCGGCAGCCGCCCTCTCTCTCCTTGCTGCTGCAATGTTACACATATATGCATTTCCCAAAATGTCTAATTATTTCTTTAAAGAACCCCTGTTGTCATTTATCTTACATTAGTTTAGTAATTCTTAGCATGATGACAACTATAAATTTAGGTAAAAAACATGAGATCAGTCTGTAAAAGATCTGAGGAGTTACCCTCCACTACATCCCTGCCTCTCAACATCTACAGTCTGCTGATGTATGAGCCTTTTTGGCTAACATCATGACAGGTTTACACAAACAGGGAATAGATGTTTGGATTAGGCTGCTATCTAAAAAATATGTGGCTGGCAGTGGGATTTTAAACTTCTACTTCTCATCCCTGTCTCTGCATATACAAAGTCTATAATTAATCATGAGAAAAGCCAAATCAGCACAAGCACTGATAGGGATTTAAAATCAATCATGTTTGAGAGGATAAATAGGATTTTACATAAAAAAAGCATCTTGATGGGGTCATATGAGTCCAGATTTGACTACTGTTATGTTACATGCATTCAGTGTGCACACAATGGAAGTGGTTGGAGGAAGTCAAAATGTGCATGACTGAATATGAAGATAAAGAATTCTGACATTGTGTGAAGAAAAGGCACCTGTTTTGCACCTGTGTATGTGCACCATCTTACCCTTTGGTGTGACAGTGAGCACAGTGTGTGAAGTCGGGGACCCGTGGACATCAGGAGGGTTTCTGACTGAGCATGTATAGGTCCCATTATCGTTCAACGTGGCATTGATCAGAGAGATGGAGGCTTCCCCACGCGCCGGGCTTCCCTTCCACCGGATACGACCAGTAAACTGACCGTCAGGTGGAAGGAACGCCTGTGAGGAGAAGTGGAAAAACTGGAGAGAGATGAGAGAAAAAAATGATAATATATTTTTAAAAATTTTCAGCATTTCTGCTTTTTTCTTTTGAGATAGTCACAGTAGAGAGAAACAGGAAAGGCACGGGGGGGGGGCGTGCAGCAAAGGGCCCGGGCAGCTGCAGTAAGGGCGCCAAAGGAAGGACAAAAACACAAAATGCATGGCCTTAGTGAAACAGGAAAGATTCAGGGAAGATAAATGTTGATGTGCAGTGATGTATTGTGCATTTCTTATCATGTCTCCTCTCAGACATGTATAGTAGTCTCACCAGGAGAGCAACACCTTAATAACATGTAACTCAATGATCAGTTCTCTTATTCAGAGAACATATAATGAGATTTATCACTCCTAAATCTAACTTATCATTTTTCTGCCTAAGGGAAAGTGTCTGGAGCAACAGGTGGTGAGACAGATGGTGGAGGGACATTTTCTTTTGGCAATATTGTCTACAGCAGAGTGAAGACGGCTGCCTGTTCAATCTACAAAATGTGAATAAAAATCTGATCAAGCACAAGGCAAAGAAACTCGTGTGTGCATGAGTCTCGCAGAGAGTGAAAATTTGAACTACAGGTGTCTCAAAAACGGAATTTATACTTTTTAGTTGAACATTTACCACATAAGTTTGTTTTCAACTCCATCTCATCGTTACTCCCACGCCAAGTTGACCCAGACCTCTCCAAAACACGACATCCGGAGTATGAGTGTGTGTGGGTGGAGAAGGGGGAATGAAAATGTGGAAATACTACAGTAGAAGTTTTATGACACCCTGGTTAGTCACCATCAGTCAGATATCTGTAGGTAAAAACATATAAGCACAAATAAGAAATTTGATAGAGTGATTTGATATAAGTGCAAGGAGACAGAGGGGTTGATTCTGGATATATTGGCTGTCATCTTTTCTCTACTGGTCTTTGATACTGTTTGTGTGCCTCATGTTGCTGTTATTCCCCTTTGTTAACCTTCTATACATCTTATTTTAGTGAAAGCTGAAAGAAAACCATGTGACAAAGTAAGACAAAGACAAGCATTGAAAGTGGAACTGACTCAGAGTTCAGGTAGAGTTGAACACTTTATTGAATCCGTTTCTTTACTGGTATGAATGAATCCATCTGGAGTGCAGAACTTGCATTCTGCCCAACATCCACATTGCAACACACACTAACAGTACAGTAAGACTGTGTACATTACAGTACAGCCGATTTTTCAATGGAAATTGTAGAATTAAGTGCTACACCTGCTTGAATGGTTGAAAAGGATCAAACTTTTAACTAGATCAGAAAAGAAACCCTTACATTAAGATAAAGAGATACAATTAGTAAATAGTCACGTAATATGAGAGGTCAGTCATTACTCTTCCCAACTATATCTTGAACTGAGCTGGTTGAGTCGGATAAGGAACATTAAGACATCAAGAGACTTTTAGATTATTTGCAGGATAAGATTAGAGCTGCATGGCCTTCATCTGTACTCTCAAAGCACAGCAGAAGGGAGTTATCGATTTCTTGTAAAAACACAATGGATGTTTTTGCATCCAGCCAATTCATGCAGCTCCTTTCATATTAGACCTAAAGGGCCCTATTTTAATCACACAAGAGCAAAGCGGTAAGTCTTGGGCAGACAGACTGTGTGGGCGTCTCCAAGTGCACCTGCTATTTTGGTTCATGCAGCAGCACAAAGTGCAAAAGGGCTGGGTGAAGTTGAATATAGATCGGAGGTTGTGGTGATTAATAAATACGCTCTCAGCAAGTTACATCAGTGGTCTTACAGCTCTGAAACAGCTGTGCCAATCGCAGTGATTCATGTCAACAACAGCTCAACAAAATGACGAATCAGCTTCTCCAGGAAATCATGTTGTTGTCTGGTTGGTGCAAAGCAGCACGACATGAACACACAGCACCACAACTCTGCAGCCAGAGGCTCATGGTGTGGTCTTGTTAAGTTAATTAGTACTATGATGACAGACAGAAGCAATAATAGTGTTTAAAGTGTTTGGTGAAGCCGTTTACATGAATGCATCAATCCGACACTAGTCATAAATCTTCTGTATTACACTTTGTCAATAGTCACAGCAAGTCTTAAAATGTGACACAGCAGCGTTTGCTTCGTAATGCAAGACTAAACATGAACGGCTGAATTATTTATTTATTTATTTATTTTAAGTTGGAAAAGAGGCTGTGGGTGGCAGGATTAATGAGCTCCGATAATCTGACATCTCCTGCATAAACAGGCAGAATACCGAGTTATAGCCAACCAGTCTGCCATGTGTAGAGGTGTGTGTGGTTATTCTGTAACAGCCTGGTGTCATTTGCACATGATTTAATGAAGGTAAACACAGTGGAGCAGCACTTCTCAAATCAGAGACTGCAGATTTATCAACATATCTGTCCTGCTGCCTTCACATGGCTGCAGGGATTTAATGAACTGAAGGAGAAGCTTTTCATACAGTATACATAAGCTGTGGACCACAGATAACTGTAATAATAACTCATATTCATTCATAGATAAATGCAGACTCATTTACATGCGTTCCTGCTTTATCCACATTAAACTTTTTTTTTTTATTCCAATTTTAACACATCTACTGGCTGGAATTAAAATTGTATAATTACATTTTATTGCCTTTTTCCTGCACATTTGCTCCTAGTATTTAGTTTACTCTTACTTTATATCTAAGAAACATTTTCACCAAAATTTGCGTTGGGCTGCCTCATTTGAATGAACCTCCCACCTGTTTGCGCCTTTCCTCCCACCTGTGCACTGTGCGCTCTGCACTGGGCACCAAAACAGACAGGCGGAGCAAATTTCAAGGTCAGGAAAATACCAAACGGTCAGAGCACTGCCACCAAAATATGACCCAAAGTGACTAATAAGTGGAGGGTCCTGGATGTTTGTTCAAATTCACAACCATGGGCACCACAGAGAAAGCCAATGCCATTTGGGATGCCCCACTGTGACTATCTTCACATTTCGCCATCATGATCAACAGGTTTTGCAAATGCCATGATTCAGATATCAGGGACAAACTATTTCAGACACACTTAACAGACTCAGAGGATGTGCCACATCAGGATGTTCCTTCATCTGAAGACTGTGACTATATAAAGTGCCTTGTAACAAATGTAAGTGAGCAGAAAAGCTGAGCCTCTTTGTGAGATCATCCTGTTTAAAAAATGATTCTAGTGGCTCTTTATTCCTCTGAAATGTTTTTGGAATGAACACCATATTTTTCAGTATTTCCATAAGAAACTACAAGAGTGAAAAGTTTATCTATTCTTCTTCACCCTGTATTCAAGCTTTCCAAGTTTCATGCAAATTAATGCACACAATAAATCTGTTCAATTTTGGCAAGCATTTATAAAGATCCAAAATAAAATCAATAGTATAAGCTTCACAAGTTTCCATAAATTTCCAAATTTACCAGAAAACGTTCCCCAAGAATTGCTCAAGTTGCTGGAACACTCTACATTTAAGAGTAGGCTTAAGACTTTCCTCTTTGATAAAGCTTATAGTCGGGCTGACTCAGGTGACCCCTGAGCCCCCCCTTAGTTATGCTGCTATAGGCCTAGACTGCCGGGGGACTTCCTATGATGCACTGAGCTCCTTTCTCCTCCTCTTCCTCTCCATCTGTATGCCCTCATATCCCATCAATGCTTGTTATTAATTCAACTTCTTCCCGTAGTTGTGGGCTTTCTCTCCTCTCTCTCTCTCTCCCTCCCCTTCTGTTGCTTTCTGCAGGTGTTTCTGCCTCTGGAGCTGTAGAGTCTGGGTCTGTGGTTGCTGCCGCCTGCTGCCCCCGTGCTCCTGCTCTGCACCCGCTGCTGCTATTGCTGTTGTTGCTCTTGTTATTGGTGTTGCTGTTATGGTGTTGCTCTTAGGGTTGTTTCTGTTGGTGTTAACATCAATGCCATTACCATATCTATTGCCTTACATCCCTATGTGGAACTGTATTGTGCTGCTGTATGTTCTCTTTCCTCCTGCTCTCTCTCTCCCGCTCCCCCCCTCTCCCTTCAACCCAACCGGTCGAGGCAGATGACCGCCCACCTTGAGCCTGGTTCTGCTCGAGGTTTCTACCTGTTAAAAGGGAGTTTTTCCTTGCCACTGTCGCATAGTGCTTGCTCATGGTGGGAACTGTTGGGTCTCTGTAAATATAAAGAGTCGGTCTAGACTTGCTCTATTCGAAAAAGTGCCCTGAGATAACTTTGTTATGATATGGCGCTATATAAATAAAACTGAATTGAATTGAAATTCTGTGCTATGGCATACAACACCAAATCACATTAACAACTGAAAGTATTACATAAATCAATAGAGCTATACATGAGGCAGAGCAAACTGAGACAGTACATCTAATGTTTCCAAATTGTGAAATATATGAACTATAAAAGTAAAATAAATAACACTAAAGATCAGGTAAATGCCAAGTATGTATGTAATATTCTGCATATAAAAAATATCTGAAGAAAAATAAGCAGACAATACAGTATGTACAGGATGTCTAGGTGTAAAAATGTGCGTCACAAAAACTGAAATGTGTGTCAGAAAAGTCCTAGAACAATTTACCACGACACGGTGCAGCCTGAATCAAGATTGTTTACTGCCTAAAGGTTTACACACTAGAAACAATGTCAACATGGAGTAATGTACAAAAAAAAAAAATCTAAAGCAAACACAGAATCACCTGAACAATCACAGACACTGATACAGCTTTATGGTTTTACAACAGCGTGCCTATCAGCATTTCTGAGAGACTGACTGTAGGCCTGGCTGAGATGAACCTAGTCATCTCAGTTATTCATCCACCGCTGATCATCTGAGGACTTGGCAGAGCTCACGTGTCGACATGAGAGCAGCTTGAAGTCACTGACCATATAAGAGTCTGCTCAGTCTGGAAACAGACATTAGACCTGATCCTTTTAAACTCATGAGAAATGCTGCAACACGTCCAAGGATGTTGTTTTCAACTGGTGCCACCTATTCTATAAATCTATTTGACCATTTAGACAAAAGCTTCCACTGACATGACAAACGTAAAGGCAGTGTTTTATATCATCATAATAGATTTTTAGCATTATTCAGCAGAATTCAATTGTCAGATCCTCCAATTACCATCGGCTCCCACTGATATTTGATTGAACATTCAGCCTCTCTTCTCCAATCTACAAAATTAATTCTCATCAGGACTGAGGTAATTATGCAAGCCACTGAAGCACTGCAGCAATTCAGATTGACACTAAAGCTTTGGCTGCAAAATTATATTTTCTGATGGAGCTTTTCACATGCTTATTCATGGTCTTTCCCAGTGTTATATACGGCCGGGGACACACAGGCCAATAAACTAGCCAAAAAACAGCTAATGAAATTGGATGGAAAGTAAATGAGGGCTCAGAAATAGAAATGAGAAACTTCCAGACTTGGTTCCATCTATGGGCCACATCAGGAAACTGCCACACAATATCTATCTGTGATAAAGAGAACAAACTAGTTGGGCTGGGTTGAAGGATATATGGGCACTGGTGTTGCTTTTCCTTGGGAAGCAGCTGACACACCTTTATGAAGGTACACACACATATGTAACTAACACACATGTACGAAGTCCTTTTTCTTCTCCTGCCCCTACACACTTTGATACCAGCCAGCTGCATCTTAATGACGAAACCAACAGCACTCCATATCAGCGGAGCCACAAAACATTAGCCTCCACTTAACTCTGAGTGCTCCTATAGGAAATTATGGCATATAGGGTTGCAGCTACCACACTATGGATTCCCATGGTCCAAATGCAATTACACAGAACCACACTTGATGGCTATCTTCAAGTACAAATGGAACTGCTTAAATTATGTGGTGGATTTTTAGTGGACTGGTCACTGAAACTGAACCCAGAGTGTGCAGGGTTATAAGACTGAGTGCAGTTATTGGGTTGAGATACATACATCTGAACGCATTTCGAACAAGACCACAAAACCAGCACATAGGAAAGTAGGAAAGGGTATTTGCTGACCAGCTGGGATTTCCTGGGGAGGCCTCGGAAAGACACAAAGGTTGGGCAGGAATGTGAACAGGTAAAATCTGGACATTACCTCCACAGTGATGCTGACAAATCAAACTTATTGGTATCTACATTAAAACTGGCCTACATTAAAACTGACCTGAGTTTGCTTCAGGGTGCAGGGGTACATGTAGGCTCAAAACTGGTCACAAATGCAAATAAAGCAACCAGATATTCAAACAAGTCCTGCTTGTACAGAGTGAGCAATGGTAGTCACATACCTGTACAATGAACGCAGTCTGTGTGAGGTCTTAAAAGTTCAATGGAAATAACTTAGTGGTGCCTTAAGTTCCATACACATTGTATAATTTAAAACCGATTAGGGCTGCAACTAACGATTGTTTTCATTGTTGAACAATCTGCAGCTTCTTTTCTCGATTAATCGACTAATCATTTAGTCTACAAAATGTCAGAAAATATTTGCTTACAGTTTAAACTATTAATACCAGGTTCAAATGTTGTGGTTAAGTGGTTAATGAGAACCTATGTTGCTCCATATAAGTTACATGAATTCAATCCAAACATCTGAGACCAGTGCATTAAATGTGGAGAAGATAAAGGGACACTATGTCACTGTTCATGCCCTATTATCAAAGATTTTTGGAAGAAAGTGGTACTTTGTGTTTAGTCGTATTGTGAATTATGATCTTCCTTTGTGCCCCAAGTTATGCTTACTTGGTATGTGTGTAACTTAAAAGGGTGAGTTACATATTTAAAGTGACTTAAGTAAGTTTGTAAGACTGTAAGTTTGGACAAAATGTACACCATCATTAGTTTTCTTTTATGTAGAATTATTTGTCTATTTTGTACATTTATGTGTGTGTGTGGGGGGGGGGTTGTAGTCGTTTTTTGATCATGTTTTGAATGTCTGATAGATACAAAAAAGAATAAATACAATGGAAAAAATGTCTATCACCGTTTCCCTAAGCACAAAATGACATCTTCAAATTAATTTTTTTGTCTGACTAACAGCCAAAATTATTTTGTTTACTGTCATAATGGGCTTGGAAAACCAGCAAATATTCACAGTTTACAGGCTGGGAGCAGTGAAGATTTTGTCATTTTTGCTTAAAAAATAAAAAATAGATCATCATCCTAATTGACGATTCATTCTATATCAACTGACTACACAGCTTCAATTTCTGTAGATTAATATCCACAAACAAGTCAATAAAGGTGTTTTATAGAGAAGGTTTTGCCCACATTTTCTTCTCACCAATACAAGTGTATACAAGTTACATTTTGAATGGACGGCAACTCAATTAAAACATGTTCATTTTAAAAACTGCTGCAACAGTGTCTATAATACAGCCTTGTTCTCACAGTAATTCGGATAAATGTATACTCACTGTCTGTGGCGGCCCTCCACTCTGGGGCCTGTAAGACCAGTCGACAGTCATCTTACTGGTCGGCCTACTGGTGGATGTGAAAGTGCAGGACAATGTGACGGCATCCCCTTTAGATGCATGGAGCTCTGCTGGAGTACTCACTGTGATGGAGGAGACTAGGGAAGGGGCTGGAGGTGAAACAGTAGAAAGAGTCGGAAAAAAGGATGATGAGTGACACAAAGGACAGGGATGAAAGAGAAAACGGAGGAAAATGAGCAGATTTACATGTTTAGTTGTTCAAGAAGAATGACAAAAGGGAGTAGAGGGGAAAGAGAAAGGAGGACACACTGTGAGTGACATTTTACTCTTACTATAAGCAAAATAGTGAATAAAAAACGTTACAGCATCTACAATGCCCTCACTGCAGTGGCATGAAAGCGTCAGCACAGCAGATTCCTTCTGGTAGACACTGAACTGAGTTTCTCACCAGCCTCTGCTGTTTAATTTGACAGACGTGCTACACATGTGTCTGTCAGGGGCCTTCAACTGCAGGTAAAGCTATATCCCTGTGTCTCTACATGTTTTTTCACTGTTATCACTTCATTCAGTATGCCAAGGGAGGCCGTCCAGAGCAGTGTCTGCAACAAATGTACCCAGGACCAAGAGCTGAACACTGACAGCTTCTTTTGAGAGAGAACCTTAAAATATTTAGTAGCACTGAGTCATTAATAAGCCATTTTTATTAGTAAATGTTGGGTTCAGTAGATTTCCATGACGACTCGAGAGAGGTGTAGAAGCTAAGCATGCCAGGACAGCTGGTCTAGGACCATGTCCACAACCAACAAACTGACAAAGAAACCCTTGTTATGGCAGGGTTTATGCCAACCACAATGCCAATATTGGATACATATTATTGATAGATACATAAAATTGTGTATACTTCATTGCTGTGATTACTTCCTGTAATATGCTGCCTGGAGAATGCCGCTTTTCAAGCCCCTGGAGGGTTTTTAGGCGATTCTCCTTCACATTCCCCTGCAAATTATAGCCTATATCTTCTTTTTTTTTTAGTGTGTCAGCATGCTAATATTTGCTAATTAGTAGTAAAGACAAAGTACAGCTGAGGCTGATGGGAATGTCATTATTGTTTTGCATATATCTGGTCATAAACTAAAGTATTGGACCAATTTCAAACATTTAACCTTATGGTAGCACTAGATAAAAAGTCATGGGATCACCAAAGTCAGTAGAATTTGTCCTCATGGGATGTTGCATTATCAACATATTTTCTCAAAACCAAAGATGTCAACATCATGGTGTCATCATGGTGACTGACACTGCAATCCCTAGGGCCACACCTCTAGTGTGGCTAAAAACAAATGTATCATCATGATTTATCACTGTCCCCCTGGCCTTTAACATGAACCCCTCATGGAAAACTGGTTATATTTAGATGACAACACAGCATTAGTGACATTAATACACAGTTGTTTTTTAGGCATAAGTGAAACAGTCCACCATTTCAAAGCAAAAGCCTCAAACCAGCCTTTTCTCCTAGGACGAAGCGAGAGCAAAAACCCAACTATCAGCTGGTATATCCGATTTTAGACTGACACCACCGGTTCCATCTGAGACCCCAAAAGCTGTGATAAGAACGAAGTTTATCTTACACTAAAGAGCATAAGCGATATCATGCGATCAGCCCGATTCATCTGCAAAGACCCCGGGGGGGAGCGAGTCGACAACATGAACAAAGCTATCTCTTCATAAAAGTTGAAATCAAGCAGAGGAGCCTTGAAAGCTGGACCGCTCTTGAACTTGAAGACATGAGAGTAATTGGTGGTGGGATAGGAAAGTTGGCAGCTCATCAGTGGACATGTTTACACCTAGTTCCTACAAGATGTCTGGATTTAATCAGAAAAAAACTGAGACAGAAGGAAGACAATATCATATAGGCCTAGTTTCCAAGCTGTCCTGATGTGACCCTAGCAGGAAAAATGTGCTATCCTAGCAGACACTGCTCTGGTCACAAATATAACACAAAAAAACATGTTTATCAAATACAGACAAACCATAATGTTATATATTAATCTGCTCCAACATTTTCTGTGTTCTGACTAAGCCGGTGATACAGAAGAGTAGCCAGTTGCTGTATCTCTCAAACAACTACCCCACAGTTCAGAGCCATGTTTGTAATGTACTTGGCAAAAAGACAGTGCTCTTAACTAACTGCATACCAGTTGTCAGAATCCCTCCAAGCCTGGCTTTTTACACTGGCCTGTCATTATTATGGCCTGCTCCTGTATCCGCAGTGGCAGCAATTTCATTTCTATAGGCTATTCTGACTTACTCCCACAAAATCCAATCTTTAATTGACGGATATGATTTAAAATGTGTCTGCTGTAGAGTTCACTGGCCTACAACTTCAGGATATTCTCATGGGAAGTAAATATTTGCTGTTTTTGGCACTATGTCTTTCTCAAGCAGGGGCTATTTGGTGAATAACCCTAAAATAAAACATGGCCAGTGTTATCACGGCGTTTGAGGGAGTTTTTTTCCCCAGTAGGCCTGGCTATCCCGGGGCTTGTGGTGACCGTGGAAATGAAACATGGACTATTAAAAGTGAGTTGTCGTTACAGAGAATTCAAACTCTACCTAAATAACATAATTGTCGAAACATAGCCCGGCTGTTGTGGCTAGCAGTACCAGCCTACTCTACAAACAAGTTAGCTAAACGCAGACTGTTTCTCTCTGTTGTAACCTGTGTTGAAACAGCGACATGAAAGCGGAGCTCTGGCCTGTGTACTCACCGAAAAAGCCGAACAAATACAGCAGCAAAACGACATTCAGAGCGGTGTTCCCCTGGCGAGGTCGACGCATTTTAAGTTGTGAAAACGGGTTCACTCGCATGACGTTTAAAAAAAAAAAAGAGAGTCCAAGTTGCGTTAAAGCTTCTGTAAAATTCCGTCCATAGTCTATTTAGTCATGACTCAGTCTCTCCGTTGCGCCTGCAGACTGCGGGCTGTATCATAGGTTACCTGACAAACAGGTGTATCAGGAAGTGGAGCAAGCTGTTGGGAGTAAAACAACATATAGCCCGACTTAAGTGAAAGAAAGAAGGAAGAGAAACAACCGCAAATCTGCGAGGATGTCGCTGTAATATTCTACTACTACTTTAATAAAATAAGTCTATACTGTAGCCTGAAGAGATTATAAAAGAATGCAGTTACCAAACACAAAACTTGTCAAATGTGTAAAAGGGACTGGAGTGTAAAGGTAAGTTACCTTTTTGATAAATCACTTTTACATCACAACCACAAAATAAATACTAGGTAATATAAGTCCTAAAGGAGCCAGGGGGAAAGAAATATAGAAGTAGTTGGCCTATCATGTTATTTTAGGTCATTCTAGCTAAATAAATGTTATTAACATTTTCAGGATCTTTGTACTTGGTGTTAAAATAATAATAATATAGAATAGTTCTTTTCAGAATAAAGTGGCAAAGCGTTTTGGTGTGGATCAATTAAATTATTGTTGACGATATAATGTCAGTGCAGTTAGTTAGGCAGTTTAACTTCCAGATAATGATGTCGGTCATGAGCATGAGAGCATGAGCGGGAGCCAAAATGAAACCATGTTAAAATATAATAGATTCTCTTTGCACAACTCCATCCCTTCACATGACCCCTCTGCGTGGAGGCCTGAGGCCCAGTCCTTCCCTTATCTCCCCAGCCAGCTTCTGTATAAAACCCATGGATGCTCTAGTGGGGCTCCCCTGCTATTTCTAAGATAAGGCATATTAAGACATAAAGACATATCTAGGCATATTACTCCACTATCCCTGTCCCCAATCTCCTACTGTTGTAATTATCTGTAATGGGAGAAGGTATTTGTTTTTCTAGCTGCTCATTTTCACTCTGGTGTAATGCTTTATCTCTTCACTACATGTTTATACAGGATCCTTTAGGAGTTTATTTATGTCTTTATTTGTTGTGGATTGTCAGTTCCATCCTTACATCCATCTGCTCTGCCAGGAGTGTTTCCTCCATTCAGACAACAGACATGCTGTAGTCGTGTTGCATAACCTCATTTCATTTCATGACACATCAGAGGATATTGAATGTGAGCAGCATCCTGTATTATTCTGTGCCTTTCTTCCTCAAATAAGCTGTGTGGCATAACTATAATTTATATAGCTGGATATTTTATTCAGAGTTAAATACATAACGGCATGGCAGCATAAGAAAAAATAAACATTTTATTATAAACAATCACTGATAAAAGGTAATTGTATAGCAAAAACTAATTTGATGTAGAGTTAATGAGTTTGAGGAAAATGCAGATTCCTCATGTTAAACATTACACCCTAACTGGATTAAAATGAAAAAGCAGCCATGCCTAGAGGCTCTCTAATAAGTGCGGTTTTCATACAATAAATGTGAATTACTGTATAACTAACTTCTAATTTACTGCAGACCATGAGGGAATTATTCCTGTGTGAAAGGGCCAGGGCAGTGAGATTCAGGTACAATAAAGATGAAATCTGGGTAAAATTATGTCTCTGAAAGCAATGTTTCATCGATGTTTACCTTTTGAAAGAGATCCATGCTCTTACCTGGCTGTACTTTGTGATTATTATTTCGGTTCCTTGCAAAATCCAGATTCGTTGCAAGTGCTATGGATGCCCTCTCTAATATGAGATAATAATGTAGAGAATTAGGCACAGTCTTGTTCCTCCCTGCATCCATTCACAAGTACAGTGTTGGTATTGTATCTGTTAACAATATTATGTAACAGTTGCCACACTGAGGCAGGGATACCGCTTCCTTTTTTGAATAGATGCTGAGTTACAGGACTTTATTTACCTGGGAGAGTTCACAACTTCTGCGTTCCACAGTGTTGTATTGTGTTAACTATATTATATAATATGTCTGAGTTTGATAGAGACTCCCCATCCTCTGTTGGAAGATAAAGTCTTATGCCTCTTACCTAGGTGCTCTCTCTCACACACACACCCACACACACACCATTACATTGTGTTATGTATTGTGTGTGAATACAGGGGCTTTCTGTCTAGTTACAGTAACGTGGTCTCAGTTTCAGCTGAAATCTTCTCAGTCACAATGAAGGCTCTCCCCACTTACTGGCTTCCTGGCGACTCTGGTCGACAAGAGACCTGTTCTTCTGTTGTCAACACTGGAGGGGACTAATAAAGGTGATTTAAATTGTTGGGGCCAGACGGTGTATGTAACCATTATCCCTCAGCCATAAACGTGAGAGTCCCCCTGCCTTTTCATCAGTTTACTCTATGTGCTGAATAGTTGCTGAAAAGTTGTATCTGCTGCACTCCAACACACTCAGTGTATGTTAAAGGTTTCACATACAGAGACACTTTTTCTCAGGGCTGTCACGAACATGTATGACAGCATTACTCATTAGCCTCACTAGCTACAGGAGGCTCTACTCTGTACAATACACTGAGGCAAATAAATACAGCTGTCTCTCCACCTTTAGAGTGAATGGATTAATAACTGCAGTGTGTGTGTGTGTGTGTGTGTGTGTGTGTGTGTGTGTGTGTGTGTGTGTGTGTGTGTGTGTGGAGAACTACAGCCGTCAGGATAAGATACAGTGTGACGTTCAGTCTTGTGCCAGTGAGGTGATTTGTTTTCTCTTTACGCAACCTGTCGTGCCAAGCCCATGTTTGTGTGTGTGTGTGTGCGTGTGTGTGTGTGTGTGTGTATGTGTGTGCATGTGCACCCACAAGTGAGTGTGTGTCAGTAATTGTGAAGGAATTTAGTGCTTCTCCACATTACTGTGCCAGGTACAGCCCATTCTAAGGTGTGGAATGCAGACTGAAAAAAGGGAGAGAGAGATGAAGCAAGACAGAAACCAAATAGGAGGGAGAAGGACAGACATCATTTCCTCTTTGGTAAAGGCTGCACACAATGTTTCGCTTCCCTTCCTTAACAAAGCCCACATTTGTCTGTTCTTTACAGAAGTAATTTACATGTGTTGCAGTAATAAACATATTGTGGTAGAGAATGGCTTATTAAATGAGTCATGAACAAGGAAGGATTGAGAACACCTCTCCCAGGAGTTTGGTTCACATTACTGGCTATCATCCTGTAGACGCAACAGTAAGGCAGACAAATGTTGATACACAAAAATCAATCTGGACTCGTGCAGAAAATTCTTCAACTAGTGATGTTCAACATTCAATATGTTTCTTTGTTTATTTGTGCCAAAACCATCACCGGGAGGAGGTGGAGGTTTTGGGAACGACAGGCAATATCTGCCTGGAGCGCCAGCTGATAGCTCAGCAGCATCGAATGTTAAACCTCAACCTGCTTTCCTGCATTTCCCAGAATGCAATTTTGGCAACCACCAGAGAACGGGCATGAAGTCGCTGCATGCAGATGCGGTTCTGTTTGTCTGAGTGTAGAGAGTGATAGCAGTCTACAAAATGTTAATTTACCATATGTGACAGTCATAACAAACTCTAGTAATCATTTATAAAATAAGCCCTGAACATGTTCATTTCCACACCCACAGCTGATTACTGAAGGGGCAGACTTATTTGGAGGCTGGATGTCTAAGCTCTGCAAGAGTAATTAACAGAAGCTTTGGTGAAACAAACAAGATTATCAAGCGACTCCACTGTTGTTTTATCAGTTCAACACTAGTGGCCTGTCTCTACAACAAAATGTAATTATTTAGCTTGGATAAACAGACTGTCTCCCGCCCACCCTGTCCCTCTTTTCAGTGCTAGTCGACCCTGCTCTGCCCCCAACTATACATTCACACACACACTTAAGGTCTGTCAGTCAGTAACAAAAGCTGCACTCACAGGGATAGATAGACTTTGATCAATGCACACAAATAGGCCCACAAACGCACACACACACACACACACACAGGAACACACACACAAAGACAAGAGTAACATATTCGTAGTCATGAACAATGTCATCCAACAAACAAGCAAACCCAGAGTGAAGTCACAAAGGCAGGAATCAGCATATTGGACCTGCAACAAATTAAACAACGACTCACTGCAGTAATGCTCACAGGTAAACAAGTGAAGAGCGCTGCAGACAGATACATCATAAGCACACAACTGGAGGTAGTGCATTAAAGATAATGATGCATAATAGATGGTGGCTAACAAGATTCCTTTCTTACATAATAGATGAGTTCTATTAAATCATGCCAAGTTGTGTGTGATTATTTGTTTCATGGGTCAACTAGTGTCTACCTCAGATCACCTTTGTGCGGTGAGATGTACGTGACACAGTGTGGTCAAAGGCATTTTTATTAGAAAAATCTTTCTTATAAAAGCTCTATAACACACACATACAGTGACGTTTTAAACAACATGATAAAATACTTCTGGCATTTTCTAAAAAATAAAATAAAAAGAAAGAAAGAAAAAAAGACAAATCTATAAACATACAGTATTGCTCAGTATTACATCACAGGTACAAACCCCTGACATGAAAAGGAAGAAAGACAGGTATTACAATCATTTGTTAGTAGACGTGATGCATTCACAGACGCACAGAGAGAAAAACAGGCTCTCAAGGACATTTTTTCAATCAAAGGGTTTTCAGATCTGACTGTGCGCTCCCACGCAACACTCAGGACGGGTGCGTTGCTTGCTCGCTCACTGATCAAGTATTTGGCCTTCAGACGTAAATACAGCATCATCACATTTATGCTTCTTTATCCAAGTTATCTCATGTGACGTAAGGATAAAGCTGCTTTTAACAAGCGCTCTGAGATTGGCAGGTATCATGATGGCGTGCATAACTGACTTAAAAGTGCAAGACATACATTATCTCGAATGACTTTGAATTGTAAAACTAAAATATGAAAGATGATCCGACAGATTCTGCATGTAAAGGTCTTAATATTCCCATTCTGACTACTTTTATTTGCATGTTGCAGCTGATTTTGGTATTGACTTGTCACACTTAACAAGATCCATCTCTAAAACAACAGACAGTTATTGAACACTAATTGACCCTTTTTCCCTTGGGGAAAGTAGCCAATCCAGCTTTAGGATTACAGTGCCTCTCACTTCTGAAGCCCTGCAGGTTTAATCCAGCATTTCTTTGCTCATATGAATATTTCTGGACTTTATTTTAAAAGTAAAGTTACTCTGCTTTCAATCTCAAATGGATCTCGATGGGTGGCTGGACACACGTACCCACACAGTGAAGACAGGGAGACATGCACCAGGGGGAGGTAAAAGCAACACACACACACACACACACACACCAGGATATGAATTCATGCATGACACATTCATGAATTATTTACGTACATGCATGTGCATAAGTCACACACAATGGGCACAGGACGAAGACGAGCAGACAACACAAAACACAGCAGCAGGGACAAAGGGTTAGCTTCACACAGGGTTAAATCGTCCAAATTTGAGAGCGAAGGTTGGATCAGAATCTCTGTTTACACATCTGCATCTGATTGGGGTAAAAATATTTCCTTCCTTCGCCAAGTTTTTCAATGAAAGATTCGGTTTGAAGTCTGAATAAATCTGATCGACCATGATGACAGCAAAGTTGTCAGCTTTTGCTTGAGAGGCTTGGCTTTGGTGCATCCAGTGAGTTATCGCAACACAGTTTTGACAGTAACAAGTTACAGCATCTATTGCAGAGAGATCTGAAAACCCAAGAGAGAAACAAAATAATCCCATGTGCCCAGAAAAAAAGAAAAAACAGCTTGTTGTTCAAAACAGACAATCAGCCATCAGACAGGCTACTGGTTGGTAAAAAGAAATGCCACTTTGTCAATGAAATTAGAATTGATATTGCATTTAATTAAGTGCTGGTAAAGAAATGTACAAAAGTGCTATATGAAATGTCTGTTTCCAACAAGTGCTCTTTATCAGGTTTTGATTATTTGATAGCACCTTGATTATTTCTGCAGGAGACACAGAACACCACAGAATCTCAGAAAAAATACAGCGATATAACTTCAGTAGTGAAACAAAACAGAAATGTACACCAGCATCCTCCTGCGGATTCAGAAGAACCACAGTAAAGTGGATCAGACAGCTGATACTGTGTATATACGACCATTGAAATGAGGGTTGATAAAATAATTGTACAGGGTTTCATCTGGTAATAAAAACAGAATTTCAGTAGAAGCTAGTAAACGGCTCATTCATTGTTCCACAGTTTCTATTGTTTGTTGAAATAATATATCAAACGTGTTTTGTACTGCATTGTATGTTGGGGTTTGAAATGTATTAGTAGGAATACACCATTGTTCTACCTCTGCATCATCAAAACATTTACTCTAAACAGGAAATGTGAGCAGGAAAAGATGAACCGATAAAACAGTTGTTTCTCTCCAGAAATGAAAGGCACATGGTGGCATAAAAGATACACAGCAGTCTGGCTAAAGTTCTGTATCTACAGCTTTCTACACAGAGGCACATTCTCAATTTATCTCTGGTTACTGACAGCTGCCCATCAACTGGTCCAGATCTCTGATCCAAAGACTGCGATTGGAGAGGAAAGAGGAAGTGAAGCGTCCAATAGAAAAAAGAGCCCCAGGCCCCAAGAAGGAGCACCACATCCCCAGAGTTAGAAGGAGAGTGAGAGAGGAAGTGTGTGATTCTTCTGTTCCTCTCTCTATCCCCCTCTTCCTCCCTCTTCCCTCTGTCTTTCTCTTGGTCTTACCACACAGTGGGGTCTTTTCTCTCTTTGCGGGGAGCCTCCTCGTTCCCTTCCCGCTGTCTCTGTGTCCTCTTCTTGCACCGCCTGCAGGACAAAATGATGATGAGGAGGATGACCACAGCGGCGATACCTCCCCCGATGGCCAACGCCAGAAGGAGAAGTTCGGAGAAAGAGGCTGTAGGTGAGAAAGGAACGCAGGAATGCAGACTGAGAGTGCTTGTTTGGTAAAGCAAAAATGCCATTGCTGCTAAGAGCCATTTTATTGTACATTTGTGACTGTTATTAATAGAAAAGCATATTTTCAGTTTTAGACATGTTAATGGTGTGGCTCTAGGGATGGCAAGTCGGTCTGTCTGTCGGCCGGCAGACATTCATGGTCCCCAGAGGATGAAGATGACTTTGGTGATCCCTTGACTTTTCATCTAGCGCCATCAGTTTTCACTTATCCTGTGAAATATGTCAACGTCCGCGATGGATTGGTACTAGGTATCCATGGTTCCCACAGGATGTATCCTAATGACTGTGGTGGACATTTGTGGTTTTGAGTGAAATGTCTCAACGGCTACTGGATGGATTGCAATCGAATGGTACATAGATACATGTCCCCCACAGAATTATTTGTAATAGTCTCCAGACTTTTCCTTTAGCGCCATCATCAGGTCAAATTAAAAATTGTCCTGATGCCTGCAGAACTAATGAAATCCCCACCAGCCTCAACTGCACTTTGTGTTTAGCGCTAATTAGCTAATGTTAGCATGCTAACTCACTAATCTAAGATGATGAACATGGTAAACATTATATCTGCTAAATATCAGCATGTTAGCATTGACAAGGTGAGCATGTTAGCATGCTGACATTAGCATTTAGCTCAACGCATCGCTGTGCCTAAGTACTGCCCCACTGTAGACTCTTAGTCTTGCTGCCTGTTTAAATAACATAAGAAAATAAAATGTATAAAATGGGTAGCTCTGGTCAATAGTTCTGATTGGCTGGGTCACACAGAAAGCCAGAGTTAAATATCTAATAATTATCATTAATAAGATAACCTAATGTCACAGCATAGGCTGTACCTGTACTGTAAAAAACCTATTTTTTCAAATACTGTTCAAAGACCATTATACTCATTTGAAAATGACCTTTTAATTGTTATTGATTTTTTTTTATTGAAGTTAATATATCTGGACATTTGCAATTGTCTCATTTAAAATGTGTAAATTTAATTCAAATCCATGCCACATCATACCAAACAACATCCATTCTAAAATTATAAGTCTCATTGTTCAAAGAATGATTTGCTTCATTTGAATCAAATCGAGTAGTTTCTCTGAAATGTAAATATATTTTCCTTTGCTTCATTTACTGGTGCTGTCCTCCTCAGAGACACAGAAAAACACGACTATATTCAAGGTATGTCTGAAGAAATGTTTTGTCTGAAAATCAAACTGCTGACCTGTGGTGACGACGCGGAGTCGAATCTCTCCAACCGTGCCGTGGACATCCGGCGGATTCTTGACCTGGCAGATGTAAGTGCCGTTGTAGGTGAACTTGACCTGCTGAATTATGATGGAGGCGTCACGGCCCATGACATCACCGGCCCAAGCGACACGCTTCCTGAAAATGCCCTCTAAAGGAAGATATGGTCGCTGCTGGTAGTGGAACACCTAAAAGAGGAAATTGATGGGTCAATTTGGTTGGAGCAATAATGGGTTTGACTGATTGGATTGTCACAGATAGAAAGAACCAAACCGAGTCTGGGGAAGGAAGCTATTTTATTCTCACAGAGAAAAAAAGACAAGACATAAACTCAATATGCGCGCGCACACACACACATAGACACACAAAGGCTGTCTTGGACGCTCTGTAGGGAGCCTGATGACTCACCAACTCCTCTCTCAGTTGGCTGAGGGGGTGGATGCTCCCTGACATAATGAGGGAGGTTTGAGGTTTGATCTCACTTTCTCGCAAACACACATGCACTCACCGACTCTTCTCGGCCTGGTTTGAGGGGTCTGAAGCTCCAGGAGATGATGATGGCATTGGGGTTAATGGGAGAAGAACTCTGGAATGTGCACTTCAGACGAACATCCGTCCCGTTGACTGCCTCCACATCCCCAGATGTGTATATACGCATCCCGCTGACCTGCAGCACGCCTGCAACATACAAACATATGGCACAGGAGCAGGGTTTACTTCAAAAGCATGAATGCAGGGTATACAGAGCAAAATCAATAAATAGATAAATGGTTTGTGACAGAAACACAAATACACATACAAATATACAAAACAACAGATGCGGTATGAATTCATTCTCATCAGTAAATTCCTGCCTAGGGAGTGCATGCAGTGTACCCAGTGACCCTACCTCTGCCTACGCAGTGCTGCTGCAAGAAAAATCACTAACTCTAAGTTGTCACTATAACTGTGTTAGATACACACAGTATATCACAGTATATACTGAAATCCCACATCTGCTTTATTACATCCTGAAAGTCCAAACTGATTTCAGATCAGTAGGCCAAATCTGTGACACTTTTATGAATAATAGCCGCTTTAGCTGCACTTCTGCAGCTGAGACAGGGCAGAAATTGACAATCTGCTGTATATTATATGGATATGGACTATATCAATCTTTACAGTACGTGGTAGACCTATTAGATGGAAAATGAATGGACTGGAAGAGCGGAGGGGGATATTGGCAACGATTTGGCTCTTCCACATAATGATGAATGGAGCTCCCCAGAATGGAGTTAGCACTGACGCACACATACACTGCACAGACACACACACACACGCACGCACGCACATGAATGCACTGTCCCAGACAGAGACATGCTTAATGCTGAGTTCTCTGGCAGCTTCCCATCAGGAACCAGGTGATCACGTCTCCCTCTCCCCAAGATTGCAGAGTCTTGTTTATCGAGGTAGATCTAACCTTATTATTTTATATGTGTAGGCTGTCTAGTCCAAATCACCTGGTCTATTTATAGAGAGAGCTCTATATCAGGAGCCGTGTCTTGCCTTATTAAAGTCAGTGCCCAAGCACACGGCAGGACGTCCGTCTGCAGAGCTAACAGCCCCAGTGAGCTCAGGGTAGCCAAGACTTGTCCTAACGTCATTTGCACACTCCATATGAGGACCCTGCAGAACAAGCCAAACACTTGATGAGAGCTCTGACTATCAGAGACACTTCAATCTGACAGACGGAGCTATCTGTGGCTCAGTGGATCACCTGAGTGCATGTGTCATCCCAGGCCTCATTTTTATAAATGAGACCATTTGTTTTTGTTGATGCAATCAGGCTTATTCTGTAGTCTGATGTAAAATGGATACTATGAAACATTTAGCTATCGATTATTAAAAACGGTTGCACAAAACAGCAGTTTCACAGTGCTTACTATGATGGGTGTGCATTACATCATAAAGATTTTAAACCCTAAAAAGGTGGATTAAGCTCCAGGTAAAGTCCAGGGCAAATTGAGCCATATCACTACCCCTGCTTTATAAATACAGAGAGCATTAAGGCAGGAACTAGCTGGGAAAATATCAGCAGGGGCTTGGCTCCTCGGGCAGCGTGTTCTGTTCCTTATCAGGCTGGAGAGAGTTTCCTGTGGGCTGGGATGAGAGAGTGGGGCGACCAGACGGCCCCCGCACAGCATTACACAGACAGGCTTCTCTCTCATCACCGGGCCCTGAAAGCGCTCTAACAGCCTAATGTGTTTTAAATGAGCCCGATGAAACCTGGGAGGAGTGTGTACGAGCGAGTGAGCAATGCAGGCAGAGTACTGTACGCACAAAATGTCCATCTTTGCAAATCTGTGGGTCTTTTTTCAGACTGAAAATTGGATTTTTCCTGACATAAAAAACACGTCATTGCAGTGAGATTGCAGTATATGCTTGTTTTGTTTTATTTTTCTGCATCACTACCCTGAAAACAAGGCAGGTACTTCAGCTTGCGTCAATATATTGCTGCTTATGTCAAGAAAGATGTTAAAACAGTATGGTTTGCATTGTAAAGAATACAACAAATCTTACCCCACTGGCAGTTATTCTTGCTTGTATAGAGAAAAAAAGGGCTTTAACTGTTTACATTACAGAATAATGCTTTAATGGATGGACTTCAAAGGGAACAAGCCTCCACCTTTCTCTCACTTCCTCGTCTACCTGGCAGTGGAAACACTGAAGTTAGTGGATTAAACTGCCTGTGTTTAGGGTATTCATTAGGCAGATAACATCAGCCAGTAATGACTCCCTTCTTGGCTCGACTGCAAGTGTGTGTGTGTGTGTGTGTGTGTGTGTGTGTGTGTGTGTGTGTGTGTGTGTGTGTGTGTGTGTGTGTGTCGAAGCTCAGCAGAAGAGTCCGAGCCACTCGGTAAAGGTCTCCTATTCCATATTCCATGTGAAGGTTGACAAAGAGAAAGAGGGGGAATGGAGGAGGAGTGGGGGCAGAAAGTGTTGTATATTCAATTGCATGTGTCACTCCTGTTAACAAGTACAAGTTCCTCATTTCAAACTAGGAATACATGGTTTTCTGTTTTTAGCCATGTTAGCAGCATGGTTCACCACTTTGGTCCAGACTTAAAAATCTCAACAACTGATGGATGTACTGCCATTAAAACTGTGTACAGACATTCATGGTCCCCAGAAGATGAATCATTTGGTGACCCCCCCCCCCCTTACTTTTCATCTAGGTTGACATATTTGGTTTTAAGTGAAATGTCTCAACAACTATTGGTTATTGGCGCCATCATCAGGTCAACATTTTAATATGTCCTGTACTTTGGTTTATGACCAAACCTGATGACATTCCCATCAGCCTGAGTTATTAATAAAATGTCAGCAATCAGCAAATGTTATCATGCTAACACGCTAAATCAAGACAGGGAACATGGTCATATTATAGGGCATTAGCATTTTGCCCAAAGCACCGCTGTAGTACAGCCTTATAGAGCCACAAGCATAGCTGTGGACTCTCAGTCTGGTTTATACACGGAGGAGAAGTAAATCTCTGTAATTACATTCATTGCTCATCAAATCAGTATCCAGAGTTAAACCCCTCCATTTCTACACCCTTATTTCAAAGAGAGTATAGTGCACATGGAAGATTATCTGAGCAATATAGTTCAAATCCTATCCTCCTCTTACAAATTGTTTAAAAGCTCATGCTGAAATGATTCATCATGCTTCATATATCAGGAGAGAAAGCAGGTCCTCCAGGCCATAACACCTCATTTCAAATTTCTCCCCTTAACCAATTTATTTACAGTACATGAATTTAAATAAGCGTTGCTAATCTCCTTTCAACAGCAAAAAAGTAAAACGCTTTCAACTGTGCCATCCTTTGACGCAAGCTGAGCTGATTAAGAATTAAGGTTAATTAGGCCTTTTTGAAGGCAAAATGGATATTAGCAGAATGACAGAACAGTTAGGGCTATGTACAGTGCTTCAATTACAGTTTTAATTTGTCCCTGCAGCTAAAAGTGCGTGATCACTATTTAATTGGTCATTAGCAGGCACTAATTCGTGAGGAGGATGCATGCCATTACATGAACAATGACATCAAGAGCGCCAAATTTAACTCATTTAGAGAAAGAGAAAAGAGACATAAACAAGCAGAAATGAGAGAGCGAGCTTAAGTGATGGACAAGAGCAGGATGATTGAGTGGATGAAGTGAGTGAGTGCTGCATGGATGGAGCTAAAAGATAACACAATGATGGAAAATGTATTCTTCTACATAATTGCAGTCTGTAAGGAGAAGATAAGATAAAACTGTTTGCTTGCATGTTTGTCTGTCCAGTCTTCTACTCCGGCATGTCTCTCTGTCCAGTCTAAGTCGCTCACTTGTTTATGTCTGAACATCCTGCCCGGCCAGTGCTGACCACACCCAGCATCCAGAGACAGAGAGAGAGAGAGCTTTCACGGCTTATTAAGATTGAGTTATGTACCCTACAGAGGAGGGCAGGGCCAGAGTGCAGACAAATATGTGAATTCATCCTAATTATGTTTCAAATATTGCAGACATTGTCTGGCATACTTTAGTTTCCTTGCAGAATACTTGCAGAACAATGTAAGACAAGGCAGTTAACAGGTTTAATTCCAAAACTACACATTTTATCCAAAAACAATTTGTATGAATTTTCTTGCAAGCTTACAGTATATCTTACATAATCATGCTACAGTTAGTAGGTGGTTAATTCATTTAAATGATTCAAAGGCTTAAATACTCTCTCTCTATGCTGAGGTCTGTCAAGTTGGCACAAAGGTACTGCTGAGTCAGAACAAGAAGAAAAGAAAACTAAAGAATCTAATATAAGATCATATAAAGTATAGAAATAAAACCTCAACTCAGTCTTCATTGAGATTGTGTCTCTACTCCATATTTCCCTCATTAAAGTTATTAAATGCTGTGAAACATGTGAAGGTGTGTGTGTGTGTGTGTGTGTGTGTGTGTGTGTGTGTGTGTGTGTGTGTGTGTGTGTGTGTACGTGTGTGTGTGTGTGTGTGTGTGTGTGTGTGTGTGTGTGTGTGTGTCGGGTTTTGGCGTCTTTCAGGGGGCTCACTGTTGGCACAAGTCCACACACACACACATTCTCCATTAGATGCACCAGTGTTGGCATTAGTCCATAATATCTGTCAATATGTCCAATATATCACAATAAAATGAACTTGCTGAACCTTTAATGCACTTTATTCTACCTGTCAACACTTGCTACAAATGGCACTGGTCCACTGACCTGTCTGGAAAATACTTTCATCTACTGTAAAATAATCAAACCAAGCCCACTCGAGTGTGATTAGGTTTGCTTGGCTTGGCAGTCATCCCAAGATTGGATAAAAGCCTCCCAGAGAGGCAGAAAAAATATCATGTAGTGTTTGACCTGCCCATATAATGTTTCACCCAATGTCAAAGAGTGTAGGCAGGTTTAAAACTGCATAACCTCTACCATGTGTCTTTAGTCTCACACTGCCAGATATACGTATACCTATGCATACGTCAATGCAGAAGAAAGGGCTGGCAGAGGTCATTTTATTCTGCTACAGCTGAAAAAAAACTTTTTTTTTGTAGTGATCAGAATTTACTGGTCACTAAGCCACACCCCCCTTAGTTACTGTTGCTACGCCTGTCAAGCTTTCCGTTCTCACACGGTACATAATGCAGTTTATACTGATAACGGAGGCAGATTTACCACATGAAATTCTTTGTCATTTTTGAAACACTGAGTCCTTGATTTCAGACAAAGGATATGCAAAAGCATGTCACTGGCAGATTTGATCAACTGAAGCTAGCTAGCTAACTAGTTGGTTAAAATGTAATGCCTGATGATTTTTAAAATGTTTCCAGCTGCCTCGTTTTAAAACAAGAACCCCTGTACAAAGGTCTTAATTATGCACTTGATGGCTACATACATGATACTGTGCTAAAAGATTTACGTTTAAGCTAACAGGCGTGGGAGGAAAATCCCAAAGATGGGCCGGATGTCTTCAGGATGTTCACCACACTATAAGTACACTTCAATACTCAAAATAACACGACTGAGTCAAAAGAGTTCAAATATGAATAGAGTTTACTGACAAATCAACAAGTACAGCAAACCCAAGTCAGTCCATGGAGCAACCGACAGTCAAGTGCACACATGGTCAGTAAATAACTGAACCAACTAAAGGTCTGCTTGTTCTCACTCAATGACTCCTTCCCTGTCCTCGGCCTAAATTTTCCCCGTCTGATACACTATTATTTCTCACTGCCCGCTGTACAAGATAAAAAAATATAAGACTTTAACTGGGCATACATTCAACAACATATGATTATAACATGATTACGACTGGATCTGACTTTACCGGACAATCTAACCATTACCAATATGATTGACTTATACATAATACTGTAATATTGATTATGACTTACTTGACCTCTCTGACCTGACCTGACCTGTGACAATTCAATAACATATTAATATCTAGTGAATAAAATATCCCACACATGTCCCAGGTAAAAAGTCATCATCTTCCCCAGTTGATGATCAATGTAGAAAACATGGAAATAAAGAAACAGCATTGTTCTTGTTTTGCAGTGTAGAGCTACTTAGTACAAGTAAGGAACAATCATTCATTTCATTCTAACATAATCCCGATTGGCTAGTTAGCATATAGGCTACACTTGGACAAGCAAGACCAAGGTTTGATTATGTTTTATTGTTCATATTTTCAGACAGTATCTTTTCACTTTTAACGTTACAAGAGAAAAGGCTTCAAGATGAGGACTAACCAAAGTGTTTGGCGAACATATCGCTATTTCAGGTTACAGGTTTGGCTTTGACAGAGCTGCCAACAACAGCATCCAGGATCGACTTCCACAAAGTGGGGAAATACGAAACAGTGGATATGCTATCGTGAACAGGGCTTTTTTTTTTTACATGACCTGTAGCCCCACTAATTAGTTCATGATGTGCTCCTTGGCCTTAGAAGTGACAGTATTGCTCTTACTATAGCCCCATGCGAACGGTCAATTGTCAAATCGTTACCAAGGGCGGCTTTTCCAAAACCTTAGCATTTCCAGGCCATCCTGGGTGTGTTTCACACTGCAGAGAGGCATGTTCGGCATATTGAACTTGAGTCATAACTGCTCAGCAAACATTCTCTGGTATTCCAAATATGTTTTCTCTGAATATCTTAAAAACAATCCACAGAAAATCAAAATCTTTGTCAGAGTTTTTGTGTCGCCTAATATCTTGAGGGTTTGTTGATGCAGTTGCTCATAAATATGCAGATTTATAAACAGCAAAGGGAAAACAGAGGGAACAGAGCTGTTTTTATGATCAGATAGTGCATGATGATATCCATGGGGGGCACCATGGGGATACCACACAGTTACCAAACACTGTTTAAGAGCTGTTTCCTTTACAGTATACACTGTAGACCTGGTCTTTCCATTTGCAAAGAGGATGTTAAGTCTTCTTGGACTTTAAGAGAGGGGAGGAAACACTGCAGGAGAAATCAAGCAGTTGACACGACTCTCCAAATCAGGAAATTGGTTTCATTACATTATTTCCTAGTTGGTGTGTGTTTGTGCCTTTCCTCTCTTCATTATGGCTCAGAAACAAAGGGACCACCGGAGGAAACCCGATTCTCTGCTGCACCGGTTTTGGAGGAAACACTTAGGACAGGGCCAAACACACAAAGAGCTCAGTGGATTACAAAGAGCCTCTTCTCTCCTTTGTGAGAGGTTTCACAAGCCCAGGTTAGTTTTCTTTTCTTTTTTTTTAACAAGGCCTGTCTTTCATGCAGGGCTGGACCAAGGGCTGGGAATAGCAGGTTCTGATAACAGCGTGTTCGCAGAGGAGGAGGACACAGAGTTGAGGGAGAGGGTGAGTGTTGAGTGGTGAAATGGGAAGGAACCCCTGAAATGGACACAACTGTGTGTAACATACTGTGCAGTGCATTTCCTCCATACAGGTTTCTGTTTACTCCCCTCAGTCAGGAACATGCAGTTGTGCCAAAACAAGCAAACACAATGTATGGCCAAAGTTATGTGTTCAAATACTTTTTTATACTTTTGTTCTGGTTTGGGCCCCTTAGATATAGTATTCATGCTCCAACACAACATGATATTAAGACAATAGTGTGCTTGTATCAACAGTTTGGGGAAGGTCTTTTCCTGTTTCAACATGACAATGCCCCAGTGCACAAAGCCAGTTTCATAAAGAAATGGTTTCCCCAAGTGGTGTAGAAGAGCTTGACTGGCCTGCACAGAGCCCTAACCTCAACCCCATCCGTCACCTTTGGGATGCACTTATTACCCAGCATCAGTGGCCAACCTCACTGATGCTCCTGTGGTTGATTGGGAGCCTTCCCAGTTAAAGCAGTAGATTTATGCACATGGTTTGTGGAATGACATGTGCAAATATCACATATAGGTGATAACATTCAGACATCCACATAGTTGTGGCCATGTACAGTATGATAAGTGTAAACACATGCACATACCACCCACTAGCTCTCTTTCTCTTCTCTCAACAGGGACTTTCCTTGGATGTTCTGTTGAAGGCGTTTGTGCAGGTGGCACTGTTTTCTTTCATCCATGGTGACTATCCTTGCTCATGCCTATTACTCCAAATAAAGCTGAGGTATAAATGTAATACTACCAGAGAGATGTACCAGACACCGGGCATTTGGAACAGCAAATCTCGAAGCTTTCATCAACTTGATTTATGGGGAATCACTCTTTGCTTTTAATGAGTAAAAAACAGACATTTCTTTGTATGAAAATGTCACAAATTGCAATTTTGATAATGCGTTTACTATTCTTATTACTACAGATGTATGAACTCTACCAAACTTCAGAAAACTACAAAAATGTGTTTGAAAACACTCTAAAGGTCAGTCCAAACACAGACCAAGCATCAATCTCTTTCTCTAACTCTTTCTTCCTCTCCCTCCTGCTTCCTCAAGGCCAATTGCAATTCATCAGGCGGCAGTATCCAGAGGAAACGTGTAGTGGGTGAGTGAGGATAAGAGTTTAATCCATCAAACCTCTTCTACTCCCACCAAGCAGCTGACTCAACAACTTCCCCCGGGATTACAAACTCCTGAGGGGGAGTCCAATGCGTACATTTCGATTCAACACACCCACAGGCTTCTGTTGGAAGGACAGTCCAACACTCAAAAGACAACCTTAGTTTCACATGTTTACTACAGAGCTAGACTAGCCATATGTTTAGTGTCCTGCAGTGGTATGAGTCAGAGTGAATCCAGTCCCACTGTGGCTTCCACCACTGCTCCTGAGCAGATGAATAAATCAGCAAATGACAATATATACACAGATCAGAAACCACACAGTGGAGGTAAAGACTTCTGCTCTTTGCTTTCCACCAATTTTACAAATGAAGATCAGTTTACACATCACAAAAAGTACTACTCAGCCTTCGTGTTATGTTGTGTTGATTTGGTTCCATATGTTTTGGTTCCTGCTCAGTTCTATACACTAACTGCCTGTCATCCGTCTCATCCTGATGCGCGTCTATTTTTATCAATGCAGGCGTCATAACAACTCACATTTGCACTATACACGTGTAAATGCAACCCGAAGCACATTGCTATGCCTCAAGTCTATTGTGTGATTGTGTGTTAGGCTCTGAGAGCTGCCAATACTGTGCCTGAATGCATCCTGTGTAGACAGAGACGGAGCACTGACGCTGCTGCTGCTGCTGCTGCTGCTGCTGCTGCTTAGTGAAAATGCAGAGTCTGCGTTAGCATTTTAGCCTCATCCCATAATTGTCATTTGTGGCCACAGTGGCAGCATTCAGCAAAAGTTGTGTAGTCTTGCTTTAAAGTATAAGAAAATAACCCGGATAACATCTCAAATTTGGCTTGAGACTTTCTAACAGAAAGCCTGTGTTACAAACCTGGGAATGAAATTTAAAAGACATGGATATTTACCATTTTGGAGGATGTAGCATCCAATGTTTTTGGAGCTTTAGCCATACTAGGTACTAAAAGTCAGGATATCTCGACCCCTGCTACATTAATTGTGAACATTCTTTTGAAAATGTGTTTCTTGTGAGTTCCCATATTTCATGAAAGTGCATTGCTAAATTATTGGAGAGCCACTTTAATTCACAGTCAGACCATAATTAGAAAAGGGCTAAAAGAACGCTAAAAGTAGCATTCCTTCCTACTGTAGCTACTGTATATAAGCAAGGATATAAACTGGCTGGGCATTGGACTGCCGCGCTATTTTTGCAAATGTGCCCGAGTTAGCCTGAACTCACACCGAAATCAGAAAAGCACTCTTATATATGTCAGTCACATTGGCTTCAATAGAAATTAATGAGAGGTGGAGGGAAACCTTACATCCTGTCCTTCACCTGCTCCACCCGCTAGCCCCACCCCTTCTCTCCTCAACTTACACTCATTCATTTAAATTGCTGAGTAGAGTGGCAGATAATTAGTGAGCAAAACCAGATAAGTAGCTGGTACTCTTTCAGTGTGGAGTTCACTTTTATTAGTCAGTGTTTTAAATAACAATAGCTGGATATTCTGGAGTACATATGAAACTCAGATACTAAACAAGGAAAAGGAAACTAAGGAAACTACTATCATCATGACTGCTCCACATTTAATCACAAATATTTAACTAATGGCAACTGATGTTGAACTTCCTCTTGGCTTTCTGCAGATCAGATGACTCAGAAAGAACTGCTGATACTCTGTGGAAACAGTGAATTTAGTCCATATGCCGTAAACCTAGTGGAGGTTGCTTTAACTGGAAGATCTACTTGTTTACCGTAACTCTAAACCGTTTTGAGAACGAGTGACCGGCCAACAGAGGATGTAAGAATGTGACTACGCAAACAGAAACCCATGCTCACAAATATGCAGTATTTGCGTTTGCACAGATTCAAATGGCCATGTGTGTGTCTGTGTGTGTGTGTGTGCACAGACACTTAAACCTCGGATGAACCTGCAAACACAAACACTTGTAATTCAGTTCGAAATGTATTTTTCAAATCCCTGTTTACACTTGGAGACGAAGATTTTTAAACAATACTCAGGGAGTGCCTTGCCGTCACACTCAAACACTTCACAGATGCGACCTAAGCCCTCTGTGTTAGGGATCGGTGTGTTCTTGCATATGAATGTGTCATTGTCAACTTTACACACCCCTAGGCAATCCCATCAACCCAACAGAAAGGCCAGACGTCCTCCTAGGTGTGTCAACACAGTACAGCATGTCAAAAACTGCAGCAAGGCTTTGTTATAGTGACTTATTATTGTGGTGAGATTAGAGACGCCGTGGCAGAGAGATAACAGTTATATCCCAGTAACACATACAAGAGGCTGCTCGTCTACTGTAAACCTGACAGGGTTAAACTGAAGCCTAAACAACCAGTGTAAGCACCTGGCAGGCTGTTTGCAGTCAGCAACCAGCCATTTGTTCATGTGTGTTCATGTGTGTGTTCATGTGTGTGCTAAACCTGTAATTCTGGACAGGTTGGCACACGTCAGCCTGTGAGCATTTCAGGCTTCTGGGTGAAGAAGATAATGTTAGAGGAAGAAAAGTAAAGCACAAACACAAAAAAGACCATCAACAGCAGGGGATCAAAATTCATTCATTAATTAACTGATTTACTTTTTTGATAAGTCAATGTAGAATTCAGTTAAATGTATTATTTGTTCCGAGTGGGCAATTTGTGCTGCAGCAAGCATAAAAACACATAACAAAATATGACATAGAAACGTACAGCAGTTGGCATAAACACTTACACCTACGCACATGTAGAATGTGTTTCTCTTCGGGCAAAGAGGGTAAATGCCCCAGGGCCCCAGACATATGCATGGCTATTATGTTTGGTAATTTGATTAATTGCAAATTTGCACCACTTATGCAGTACATATAATACAATATGCATTATTTTATTATTTTTTGGCCCTGTCTTGCAAAGGGGTCCTGTATCAAAATCTAGTATTATTCCAGCGTAGGATTACAGGTTGTTTTTTGGGTCTTTGTGTGTACTGTACTTGATAACAACTTGGGGGTGAAAAGGTACATACATAAAGCATGGTTTCAACTATTTTAAAAAGTCCATTAACATTTTAAGGGGACATATGACATGTTTTTAGTGAGACCAGACTCTCTCCTTTGGTGGTGTTTTACTTCATCTCCATGAGGCTCATGAAACACAAGAGCTTTTCACCGATCCTGCCTCAGCGCTGCATTCAGCACACCACACAAATAAAAAAATTTTTTTTAAAAGTCCACATTTGGTAATGAACACATCTGCTCTAGAAAACAATTCCATTCTGGTGTTGTGAAAAGCAAAAACATTGCTCCCAAAACTATCTTGACACAAATTATGATATATAGTATTTCTTACAAACTCCTGTCAAACACACTACACAAAATACACAAAGGAGAAGTGCATTTATCTTTAAGTGTGATGAAGGATTTTTACCACTACAACACTTACTGTGATTATGTATTATTCTGTTTGGTCTATGTCATATCCCCTTAAAAACAGGCTCTTAGCAGCAAGTCTGCAAATGAATCCTAACTGTCTTTGATCAGTTAGGATTCATTTGCAGATGCGTGTCAAAACAGTGGAGGGCTGATGGGTAAATGTGTTAGCTGTGTGCTGTTTTACTGTCACAGTGTATCCGTCTACCTGAAGGGAGGAGGGATGGGTAAGAGAGAGGAATGAGTGTGAATCATTGCAATTTTATACCATATCATACCACGTCTCATGAAAATGATATGGGTCTGCTGGCTTGTTTCATCATGCCCTGCTGTTTTGTCAACACAATAAAGCCAAAGGCAATGGAAATGATTGTAGCATTAACAGACATGTGAACTGATGCTGCTGAGCTGCAATCAGTCCCAACATGCTTATTTTCATCCACATGCTATTATTTGATTATCTTTCCCTCCATATCCACACAGTATATTTAGTCATCCTCCTGCTCTGCCTGTGCCAGCCTGTGACTACGTTATGGCTGATCTGCAGGCACATGCTCCATGTAAACATAAGCAGCTTGCTACTATAGTGAATCCCTACTTGGTGCTTTGGCAGTGGATGGACATGTTCAATCAATATAATCCACTTAACTGGGATGGCCACAGATTACTTCAAGGTTAAATAACCTGGCGTCTGCTGAATGAATTGCCACTGATACGCCAATTTGTGATATTAAACCATTTTCCATTAGCCGTGCCATTACAACATTTGGATGTGAGCAGCAATAACAATCGGATATCGTCTGTTAATGTTTATTTCCATAGTTATGTGTATCTGCTGTTATGTTCCAACTAACATATCCTGGACCCCCATGCACGGGAAGCGGGTGGACTTATCTGCGTCCAGCGGGGCCACTTCACAGTCTCTGTGAACGTAAGCACGGATGCACATTAATAGGCAGGAAATGAGAGAGGTTGCATAAAACCAAAACACAATGCGACCAGGGTTTGATGCCAGTAAATACTGCAAAGCCATTATGTTGTCAGAAGTGGCCCCCTGCTATGGCTTTCTTTTTAAAAAAAATAGTTTTTACAGGAATTCTTCAGCGGTGCCACTGTGCAAAGTTCACCACTTCCCAATGACGCACGACGGGGCGCTCAGAGATGGAGGTTAGGGGTCCCTGAGGTGCTTTCACTAATGGAAAAAGAATCAGGGTTTTCTCTTTTACTTTGAAGCTCGATCGTCGGGAGCGTCTCTAAAGGGTCATCCTGTTATGTCTTGGGATGTGAAAACAACACTGGAGAATGTACTTATAAATAGGCTACTGTATCCTAGGGTGAACATATAGCAATCAAAACAATAACAAAGTTATTGGTTGACTTTAAAAAATCTAAAAATTCAAAATAAATCCCACTAGGCTGTATAATGCCCAGAACAAATAAAGTGTTGAACAACACCCCACCACATTAACTCAAAATCATCTTTTCACTCGGTTTGTCCACTCACACTAAACCGGGGTCTCACCTGAAGCTGCAAGTCCAGACAGGACGGTGAGGAAATAGAGCCCTTTTACGCACATTGGATGGACGGCAGGCTGTCCGATGACCAAGAGACCGGGAGTCAACTAACCCACTGAGACTCCTCCGCCGACTCACAGTGACTGAAAACTCGACCGAGACGTCTGTGGATCCCCTTTCCAGAGGGATGAAAACATGAAGTTACGATGAGTCCTCTCCTCCACCTTATCTCTCCAAAGACGCGTCCCAACTCGCTGCTGCCCTCATACATTTCTTTTCAGCACCCTCCCACCACATTTTCGGGCGGAGTAACAAAGTCATCGACTCTCCTCGCTGCCTTCTTCTTCTTCTTCTTCTCTCTCTCTCTCTCTCTCTCTCTCTCTCACACACACACACATGTTAAACCCATGAGCCGGCAAATTCTTGCCTGTTCTGCTGCTGCGTAAAACACATTCACATGAGTGGTTCCATGCCAAAGCTGTTGCGCAAACACATGTTCAGAACGGTTCATGAGTAGGCCTGTTTGTATAGACAGTGTATGCAGATACCATGTACTGTATAATCCAATTATGATCTAACGCTATATGATCTGATGAATCATGACACAATAAAACAACGTGAAATACTGTATAGAGCCATGCTGTATACAATATTTCATGCTGTGTGTGACATATTGTGACTTAATATGCCATGATGTGGTTTTGACATGTTTATCACGGTGAGACCTCCTGGATCAAATTGTACATTTGTATTGTAAATATTTTGACTTTAATCATCAAATTAAATTAAAAAGTCAAATATACTTCAGTGAGTTCATCAGAAATACAAAGGGGAATTCAACTTTAGCAGGGAAACAATTGTAACAATAACCCAGCAAATCTGTGAACATTAAGACCTTCAAAACCACAAAGGTGACTCTGATTGGACTGTTCTGTCTTCGCAGTAAAAACAAACCGTGAGCTATGAATTTGAATGGTTCTTCTCTCTCATGGGGACCAGCTGTGAGCTGTACAGTTTCAAACTGACTGGTTACTGGTTTGAACCACTTGGGGGCAGAGCTGCACTTTGATGTACACTCTCTCTGTAATTCTAGTCTGAAGCCCGTCAGAAAGATCAGAGAGGCTGGAATTCAGTACTCAACCTTTATGGCTGCAATGTCAATATATTTCATTTACACTGGGAGTTAAATCTCATTAAGCACATTTACAGTTACGTTAACTTCACAAAGGTGTATACAAATCTCAATAGCCATGACAGATTTTACAACCTGAATTGCAGCCTGTATAGATGTTTGACATTGTCAAATATGAACAGCTACATATCAGCTTTATAACTTGCAAACATATAAAGTTCATGAGCTGTGACATAAAATGATGAACTGAAATAAAAAAACTTACCAAGGAAGCAGTAAAATGACCAGTCAGCATTTGGTACCACTTTCAAATACAGCAACGTCTATTAACTGTTTATATACACATATTAATCATGCAAAAGGGAAAGTATCTAAATCAATTACTGAGTTAGGGTTAATTACTTACTCTACAAAGATAAGCATCTGTTGTGTCAGAATGTATTGTATATTCTCAGTTATTGATCCATACATCACCTACTGTATACTACTATGTAGAGATATGGGAAAATGCATATAAAACCCATATAAACACATTTTACTGTAACACTACAAAAGAGAGCCAAAAGCATTATTACCAATCAGATCATGAAGTCATAAAGTTCTGATTGATTACACAGTCTGCTAACAAAATGTATCAAGTACATTTACTACCATCAAATATATATATGTTGTCAAAGAGAGAGAGCAAGTATTTACACAGAGGAAGTAGTTTATATGTACGATGGTGAGTTTTACTACGACAAATGAGCATGAACATTCATATTTATTACTGTAATACGATGAATCCAGTACTAGTTTCTCATTCAAACTGTTTTGTTGTAGATGTAGCTGTATATATCCTTTATTTAATCAGGTAAGTCCCTTTGAGATTAAGATTTCATTTTCATGTGAGACCTAAGTACATATAGAATAACACAAGATACTGAAAAACAATTAAACACATTTGAATATGAAAGCATGATGCAAAACAGAACATAAAACACAATCATAACTAAATAATACAAATATTTACTCAGTGTGGCTTCTCTTTTTGATGTTTTTGATCAAGAATCAATCAAGAATCAAATTCTATATCAACAGGAATAAATATATTTCTATACGCCATACTCATTCAGTTTGACTTCATCTTGAGGTTTAACCCGTGAATTCATCTTGAAAAAACACTTCCTGTGGGGTGCAACGTGTGTGTGTGTGTGTGTGTGTGTGTGTGTGTGTGTGTGTGTGTGTGTGTGTGTGTGTGTGTGTGTGTGTGTGTGTGTGTGTGTGTGTGTGTGTGTGTGTGTGCGTGCGTGTGTGTGTGTGTGAGTTAGAGAGAGAGAGCAAGAGAGAGAGAATCAGAAAGAGAACCAGCAAGTCTACTTCTTTGAATCTTTTTGTCTCATTGAGCAGGCAGCTTGATGCTTTCTATATCTTGTAGTGGATACGTTCATTAATCTGATCTGTAGAGTGGAAAGCTCCAGAAACACGGTGCAACAACCAGAGGTCGTCTTAAGACAATGAACAGCATGGGTGTTCAGGGCGTGCTCGCCTTCCTCCTCCTGTTCACAGCTACAGTGAAGGGTGAAAAAGGTAAATATTGTATTGTGTTTTATTTTACTTCATATTTTAAAGTCATACGTTTTCAATATACTTGTCTGGATTTAGAACAAGACATATTCTGACAAAAAAAATGACATTAAAGAGCATTTTCCAAGAAACTTCTCCAATTTCCTGTATTTACTTACATGCCTCAACTGCTCTAACTCCTGTGTTGAAAAGTTGTGCATTTTTCTGAATGTTTCACCCCACTGTACCGTGTACTCCTTTCATTCTGAGGTTTTGATTTGCTTTATTCTTTTTGGTAGTGTAGTATGCCACTTATTATCTTTATCACTGGTTGTATGTTTGTTATTTATTGTGGCCTCTTATTGGAAACATTTCAATCTCTGTGTATATAAGACATTAGCATGATGTAATACATAGTAACACGAGGAAAAATCATCAGACTCTGATGTACATAAGGTGAGTTGAGTCTTGGAAACCCTCCTCAGCTCTCTGATTCTCCCTGAAAAGTAATAGGGAAGAAGGGTCTTGATGAAATGATGAACTAAAGCAAGTACACTGAAGTAACTTAATATCTGTTCATGTGTTTTAAGGAGGAGTAACATTCTGGGGGGAATATTTCAAAATGACCTGTCCACAAAACGGGAACTGGTACTACAAAGGAGAAACCAGCGTCTTTGTGGGAAAGACGTTTGAACAAAAGTATGAAAATAGCAAGAAAGGCGTTTACTACTGTGAATATGATACAGACGAGCCCCCAAAAACAAAATATTATTTCTACGTGCAAGGAAAGGGTGAGTAGAAAATCGTCATTTCTCATGATGTGCCATCTGTGTTAGTTGTCCGTGCTGTGCTTTCACTTGTTGAGCTGCTGTTCTTTGTCCTCCAGTGTGTGAGAACTGTTATGAGCTGGACCCGTATGTGTTTGGGCTGGTCATCGTTGTGGACGTGCTCGGAACAGCATTTGTGATGATGATTATCTACAGGTACACCAAGAAGAAAAGCTCCGCTGGACTCACTAACGCTTCCAAAAGTAAGAAGCAAGCAGATCCCAAATGAACACAGCGTTACACTACTTTACACATCTATCTAAAAGGGGAACTAATGTCCCTTGGATTGCATGCATCTTTTACTGTTGATACATGCTGATTTTTCAGACTTACCTGCAGTTGAGAAATAGTATTGTACGTCTACTTGTGCAGCTGATGCAGCTCTTGCAAATCCTATTTCAGTTATTTTTAAGTATCTAAAGTGTTAAATTACCTGGGTGTGGACTCTTAACGCATAATTTGTCTGTATGCATGCATAGTCAACCACAAAGCATCCTATTAAGTAAGTAAGTCTGATAGCACAAGTGGTTGGTCACACATATTTCTGTCATTATCTTCTAGCACCTGCTCGTTCAGGAGGCCGGGGTCCATCTGACCCATCTCTTCAATATGAGGTAGGTATTGTTTATATAATGATGCGTTTTACTTTTGCATTTACATTCAACTGATTTTTTTAGTAAGTAATCAGAGTTAATATGAGAGCGGGTCATTTTTATCAATTCATTTTTTTAAATTTAAACAAATAGTTTGACATTTTGGGAAATACACTTATTCGCTCTCTTGCTGAGAGTTAGATGAGAAGATTGATACTACGGCTAAGCTAAAGATGGTTAGCTTAGCTTAGCTTAGCATAAAGAGTGGAAGCAGGGGAATAGCTTGCCTGGCTGTGTCCAAAGGTTTAAAAAAAGGTCCGCCTACCCGCACCTGTAAAGCTCACTAATTAACACACGTTATATATCGTTTGTTTAATTCATACAAAAACCGTAAAAGTGTAAAAACATCACATTGTGCTTTTTAAGACTCCAGGAAGTCCATTGTAAAATCTTCTCACCCAACTCTCAGCAAAAAAGCAAAAAAAAGCGTATTTCCCAAAATGTCAAACTGTTCCTTTAGGTAAATTTAAATAATTTCACTTAAAAATCTGCTTGCTGACAAAGTTTACTAATGCCCCTGGAAGCCAAGTGCAACCATGTTAAAACAAAACATTTCACACATTCTTTAGGAGTTATATGACTCTAATTGACCTAACCCTGTTTATGTCGTGTTTTGGCAGCAACTGAACGTTCACACTCGCTCCCAGGATACTTACTCTATCGTGAACAGGATGGGATAGAGACAAGTCACCTGACTGCGCCATGGCTACTGGTTTAAAGGCTGTACGGATGAAGGCAAACATTCACAAAAGACATACTTAGACATCAATCATGGTCCCAGTATGCAAACACTGGCTTTTACTCTTTTACTCTTTATTTAAAGGGTAGTTTAACCCAAATGGCTAAAAAAAAGTAATTGTTCTCACTTACCTGGAATTACCAGGTGTAGTAGTTATCCTGCTGCCACCGCGGTACAACAGAGGTGAATGGCATTAAGTTTGTGGCGCTCACAGTATTTAAAAATCAGATTTCTTTTTTCCAAAGAAATAGTCCCCATGAAAACTGTTGACAGTGTGTTTAGTGGATTATTCAGAATAACGGGGACATTGTTCCTGTATGTTGCTGTAGATCAGTAGTTACCAGGAGGTAAGGTCGTGTAGCTCAGCTAATTTGAAAAAATTTAAATTATGATTTGATCGACACATTTGTGTTGATGAGGAAATTATACACACTCGCACACACGCAAATAAGATTACAGACTGGTGTGATGCTAATCTTGAATTAACTTTTTGTCACAATAATCTGTCAATTCTACCAACTACCATAGTCGGACAGTTTTCCACTGACCTGAGTAATACCTTGAAGTGTTGTAATTGAGAGTGCATGAAAACTAGTTAGTAGCCAACAAAAAACTAAAAGTAACATATAAATGGCTGAAGTTTCTTTTAGAAGTATGAATGCAAACCTGACTGACTAATGAACAAAAGAAAAATCATCAACAATTCCAGGATTGCTATGTCCGCTGTGTTTTCTTTGCAATGAAATACTATTGAACAATACCATAAAGCTATCCCATGTAACCCCATCAAAGGGAAGGGGTACAATGAAGGAGTACTTGAGCCATATGTCCGACAAAAAAGGTTTGGAACTACTGCTGTAGACTATTTCAAATGTAATCTTTCAATGCTGTGAGCACCACAAACAAATGCCCGTTCATTCAAACCTAAAAGATGTGCATGGCTACGTACCACTAGAGTTAAGTGAGCAAATATATTTTCTATGTTTGTTTTTTTTAATATGCACCCAGTGTCCACTTCATTAGGTACACCTGTACAGTCTAATACAATCCAGCGTTCCGCCATGAAGTCTACTTTTATGATGCCAATAAGGTTCAGTTTTTATGACACTGTCATACGGGTTAGTGGTGGTGTTGTAGTGGACTGCATTATATTGAGAGGTGTGTTTTAATATTCTGATCCCTTCGTGTATGTAAAAATTGTAACAAAAAAATGCAAACACCTCTCAATATGTAGTCCAGTACAACACCACCTTTAACTATGACCTCAGTAATAAACATATTTAATTTGAATTTTATACATTTTCAACAATGTCACCAAAAACGTAAGCTTATAAGCTTCGTAAATAACTGGATTGCATTATATTTATATATATGTATATATATATGTATGTATATATATATATGTATATGTATGTATATATGTGTATATATATATATATATATATTTATACATAGAGAGAGAGAGAGAGAGTACTATGAGTGTACTGACCTTTTAATATACAAAGTTGCCAGAGTAGTGTTTAATTCACAATAATGTCATGAATAAAACTCATAATTGTCATTTCAGATAGAGAGATACTGGCATACCTGTTTTCTGTACATACTTTATGTTTATATGATTTTTAGTTCGGACTTATTACATTGTAAAAAGAGCAGCTAATTGTTGTCAGACATGTAAAATGTTACTGCACAAATTGCTCAGTGTGTTTTCTTTTTTGCTTTTTCATTCTAATATGCTGTATTAATCTTCTTGTTACTATAATGAGCGCAACATGTGTCACTAATAAATTAACCACAGTCAACACTTCTTGTTTTTTTTCTTTGCTCATGGTTGGAAACAATAACCTACTGATATGCGTCTGCGGATATAACTGTATGCGATTCATGAAGCGACCTCAGAGCCGCAGCTCATATCCGTTGCACACAATCACCATCAACATGTCTTCATCACCAGAGTCTCTCTTGTGTGAGTGACATGCCATCCTGTCTTTGGAAACATCTGACATTTGTCAGTGCATATGCATGTATTTTACATCCACTGTGCGCACAGTGGAAATGTTGTGTCATGCTTTGCCCTTGTGTTTGTACAACAGAGCTTTTCCCAGCAGTGACTGAGCACAGCTTTACTGATGTAAATGAAAGTAGGAAACACGACTCCACGTAATATCTCTTCTTCATGCAGACTACTAATAATTGATAAATCTATGACACTGTATGTAGCTCTGAGGTGTAGTGTTTCAGTGGAAACACTCCCACACTTACTGCTTGGTTATCTTCATCTTCATCTGCTGCATGTTTGTGTGAGAGAGAAACAAAGAGGTAGAGTGGGGGGGAGGCGCTGTATACAATGTGCTCCTCTATCTGTCTTAAGTTAAGTCAAACCGTTCTCACACACAGACCTACATCTGCTCAACGAGTGTGTGCGGTTGTGTGAGTGAACATCCGTGCACGAACGTACACATTTGCGTTGTGCGAGAACATACACAGGAGCTTGTGTGTGAGTGCATGAAAGTGTGTGCACGTGCACTGAGTCAGAAGCTGGTCGTGTGTGTGTGGGGGGGGGGGGGTTGATCAGGGTTGTGTTTCTGAGCCGAGCTGCCTAAGTGTTTGATCTCTCTTCTCTTCCTCAGGTAGAAAACTACAGTTTGTAGCTTTGTCACAGCAGTGTGAAGAGGAGGAGAGGCGAAATACTCCGAGCAGTGATCAAAGAATTTAAGCTATTAGATGGGGAGGCTTCCTCTAAAGTCAGCTAGAGTTTCTCTCCTCCTCCCCCTCCTCGTCCTCCTCCTCTTCTTTGTTACTATTTTAACCTTTCTTTTTAACCTTTCTCTCTGCTCTTCTCTTTACCCTTGTTGTGTTATTCTTCGTATCACTGCTCTCTCTATGTCTCTACATTCTCATCTGTTCATTGTTATTGTATTTCTATATATGACACTTTTGCTGGCTGCTGCAACGCTAAAAATTTCCCCGCTGTGGGACAATAAAGGCTTATCTTATCTTATCTTATCTTATATCTTTGGTATCACAGACGGAAATAGACCTCTAAAAGACTCACACCATTATGAGACAATGGTAATGAAATACAGCAGCAATAGCAAGCGGTGCAGGAAGTCTTCAGGTCCTTACTTAAGTAAAAGTACCAATACAACAATATAAAAATACTCCATTACAAGTAAAAGCCTGCCTGCTTAAATAAAAGTACAGTGTTATCATCAAATGTACTTTAATTAGGTTTAATATAAGAAAAGCTTTTGTCCTAGTTAATTTGGCGACACCTGTGGTTACAGGTGGTAAGAGAGAGTGTGAGTGAACAGCAAACAGCAAGGCTGGTATCAATGGGATAAAATCAGTAACACTGGATTACATACATGCCAGAATCCAGTGTGGGAATGGCAGACTCCGCCACTAAAAATACAAAATACTACACAGAGAGGTAATTACAGTAAATACATTAAATGGCTACTGCTGAAAAAGTAAAGCAGTCATAATGGTATCAAAAACTGGGTTTGATTTCATGGAAATCTTGAGGATTAAGACAGAAAAATTAAAAGTAAAAAGAAGTGCTTATTTTGGAGAAAATGTGACTGTTATATAATTATATATTACATAATTAGATTAATACTGATGCATCAATGTTGTAGCTGGTTGAGGTGGAGCTAGTTTTAACTACTTACTCTCAGATCTTACTCTTCGCTAATCTTTGTTTATTTGTGAAATATTGGATAACTAGACCTCTCTTTTGTGGATCTGAAAACAACACTCTGAAACGTGGCAAGGGGCTCCAAATAGACAATGCTTTTTATTTTATTTTTTAGGAGTCACACACCAAACAGAGTGGGAACCATTGCTTTATTCTTAAATTATATATATATATATATATATATATATATATATATATATATATTTTTTTTTTTTTTTTTAAAGCTTATTGTGTGTTTGTTTTAGGTAAAAAAAAAATTAACTAGTGATCATAGTTGGCAAATAAATGTAGGGCATTAAAAAGCACAATATTTACCTCCGAAAAGTATAGCAGTATAAAGTAAACCTGCCTCAAAATTATACCTAAGTACAGTACTTGAGTAAATGTACTTAGTTACTTTTCACCACTGGCCATAGCTGCCAACATGACAAGACAGCACAATTTTTATTCCTCAATTTTTTATTTTGCATCATGACAATGTCCATCTTGTGGCTATTGTAGCAGCCCTACTTACAGTATAGGAAGAAAAAAACATAGATCATGAATGAAATATACCTCACTGGTCAATTCAAATGCAATCACAGCACAAGAACAACGGCTGATAAACACTGAACTGTGACATACAGCGGCAGGTAAACAAGTCACTTATTATGTGAGTGGTCTATTAAGAGCAACATCTTACAGGCATGGTGGAAATAAATGAAAATAGATTCTAAGTTAAAACAGTAACATACAGAGCAAATTACAGTAGGGATGAGCGACGCCCATCACCAAGCTACACATCAGGAAGTGATGATGATCAAATGATGTTGACTCTGGGAACAGATAACCGCGAGCCACCGCCCCTCTATCTTCTGCTGGCCAGTACATCATAAGTTTCTTTCTGACCACCTTTGTATCTCAGAGGCTGGGTGATGAACGGTGGGGTAAAGAAAGTGAAGGGACAAAGAGAAGAAGTGTCATTTATTATTTCTTTTGGACATGTAATAATCAGACATGCCAGTTGAAAGGCCTTGACATTTCAGCTTACCTGGTAATTGTCATTGGTGGCTCTGTTGCTCTGTTGCTCGTTTGGAACAAGATGCTGTCTATCAGAGCCTGAGGATGGATGCATTGATAATATTAATATAGAGATATCAACACGCAGAGTTAAGCGGCAAACAGAGGCTAATCTGATTATTACTATTTTAACTATTATGAATACTAAGTTCCGCTATTAGGAGTATTTGTATTTGTGCTATTTATTAATACATTTTACTGCTAATGCCTATTTCTACTTTTATTTAAGTTGTGAAATTGTGAATGCATGAGAGAATCGATACCACTCATCTGCACGCTAAATATGTAGCTGGAGCCAGCAGCTGGTGAGCTTAGCCTAGCATAAAGACTGGAAACAGGTGGAAACAGCTAGCCTGGCTCTGTCCAAAAGTAACAAAATCTGCTTTATTATTACACTTCGGTTTTTAATTCAGAATTAACAAAGTTACACAGAAAATACTGCATTATTGAATATGTATTATTATTATTATTATTATTATTATTATTATTATTATTATTATTATTATTATGTACTTGTAGTCTATGTTCTCTTTACTTACTCATCGCAGGTTCACAGACTAATGTACCAATCACCCAAAAACTGACTTCAATTCATATTAATATATAATCCCGATCATGTTTTAAAACGTGTGCACAAATTACTATGCATTTTAAACAAGAATGTTTGTGGAGCCTTTTAGTGTCTTTGAGATGAAGGTTCAGGCTTTGTTCATCCTGCCTGTAATAAATATGAGGGAAAGACTGAAATGCAAAGATTATGTTTACATAAAACAAACAGAAAATATCAGCGATAGATAGATAGATAGATAGATAGATAGATAGATAGATAGATAGATAGATAGATAGATAGATAGATAGATAGATAGATAGATAGATAGATAGATAGATAGATAGATAGATAGATAGATAGATAGATAGATAGATTTTACTTTTCTTGTTCGAGGTGATTGGACCACTCCGAGTCAGAGACGCAACGAGATAAACAGCCACTCCTATCACAATCGTAGCCACCACGTCTCCTGCAACTATTCCCATTATCGAAGTCAGGTCGAGCTCTATGCAGTTGTCACAGGCTGGAGACACACACACACACACATATCAGTGTCAAGAAATACTGCACTTATAATACAATGTAGGTGCAAGAAATAAAAGTACAAAAGTACACATAAAACCCATAAAAACATACAAAATACATGAGTGCTTTCATCACATAATATAAGACAAGTTTTGCTGCAGGACTTACTCCGAAATTTCACATAGATTGTTACTCCATCAGGGTCTACACTCGATTTAAACGTGTACGCCCCTGAGTTCTCATCTTTGTATCCCAAGTTCAAGGTTTTTTCATCTGTACCATTTTTTGATTTAATGTCATAATTCTTGTCAGTACAGGACAGCTCAATCCCATCAGAGACAGTTTTCACTTTTATCTCTGGCTTCGGGTCTGTGTAGGAAAAAGCAACAATTACAACAATTACAATTTAAGACAATAAACCTGTGCCAAATTACCTGCAGGCATGCTTGCATTAAGACAGATTTAAACAGAATTTCACACATGTAGTTGCTGTTATGCAACCCCATTTAACTGTTAAGGCAGTCTTCTTACCTCCATTACAACTGACAGATGCTGTGGGAGAAATTTGGAAATAAACATGAAAACATTTACTTTAATGAAACTGGCATACAAGTTGCTACTATTAAAATAATTAAAGATTGAAAACAGGTTCTCCTCATTCTGGTTTCATGTCATTAAAAACTGAAATCATGACAGAGGCCCACCTGTCAGTGTCCAGAGCAGCAGCACACAGGCAGGCAAACCTACTCGACACTTCATTGTGTGTTTACTCCTCTGAGTCCTGCTGATGACAGACGGAGATATTTCAGATCACTGTAAGTAAGAGCAGCAGAAAACAGGAAGGACGCCATTTTCTGCTGCCTGACGACCATTTTATTCAACTTATTGGAACAGATACCTTGTGATGAAAGACAAAATTTAGGGTGTTATTTCAAGAAAATCATTTGAGCTAATCTATAAAAAAAAAAAACAGACTTTTTTTTTGTTGATTTTAACCCCCCCCCCCCCCAAAAAATCATATTATAGGGTCCCCATCAAAACATACAGAGGTGCACAACACAATCTGAGCTGAAATGAAAACATGACATCCACAGCAAATTTTAAATAAAGTTCTGACCTCAAAATAAAGAGCTGCCGTGTCCCTGCTGTCTAAGCATCCAGCCTCCGTCTGTTGAAGTGTGTCAGTCTCTGTGTGTGTGTGTGTGTGTGTGTGTGTGTGTGTGTGAGAGAGAGAAGGAAGTGAGTGTGATTGGTTTGTTTTCCGTCTCAGCAGGCTTTGTTGATTTCTGCATCTGGAGGACTCGGCATCTCTATAACTTCCAGCAAACGACACCATATGTTAGACACTGGTGGAATATAACAAAGTGCATTTACGCAAGTACTTGTACTTTACTCAAGTATTTCCATTAAATGCCACTTTATTCTTCCACTCCACTTGAAATCAGAGGGAAGTGTTGTACTTTTTCACTCCACTACGTTTTGACAGCTACATTAACTAGTTGTTTAACAAATTAAGATTTTACATACAAAACACATGATGAGGTTATATCACATGATGCATTGCTATAAATTAAACTACTCAACTATATAATATAGTTTAGCATCAATAATCTAATAAGATGATTTCATATAATATATAGTAGGATAGGAGACTTTTTTCTGCATCGAATACTTTGACATGTGCATTTTGCTAAAAATACTTACGTACTTTTACTCAAGTAGCATTTTCAGTGCAGGAGTTGTACTTGTAATGGACTATTTGTATGGTGTGCTACTTTTAGTCAAGTAAAGGATCTGAATACTTCCTCCTCTGCTGATGTTAGGATATACTGTCAGTGGATTTAAATTAAACTTGTATGTAATATTTAGGACATTTGCAGCTGGTAGTTCACTGACCAGGACTTCATATTATTGTTATGCATGTTTGACGAGTTAAAATGTATCACTATTGTTGAAACTTCACTCATTTCACTGTAGATTATACCCAGATGTTATTAGCACCTTCCGCATTTTCCAAAAAATGTGAGCAGCAATCTGTGAAGGAAAATCTTCATAAAGACTATGGAGGTAGAGTCACTGCCAGCCATATATCAGCTGAAATGACTGCTACTTGCTGTATAGTTGCTTTGGGAGATGTACGGAGCAGCTTCATCTGGTAAAACAAAGACATGAACACAACCGTGTGTGTTCAGATTAATATTTCAATTCCCTGTGTGTTGTAAATGTTTGTCCCGCCGAGTGTGACAGACTACATTCCCTGTTCAGCAGAAGAAGAAGAAGAAGCAGCGGCAGAGAGAGAGAGAACAAAGAGATGCTCCCACAACACAACTCTGCTTCCTGTCTGAAGAAAAGCCACAGCAACCTGTGACCTAGAGCTAGCACCTGGCACACACACACACACACACGCGCACTCACAAAGTCAAACATAAAGACATGCATTATTTGTCTCTTGCACCTGCTATTGTAAAAAAAAAAAAAAAAAGAATAAGAAAGAAGCAAAGTATCATATTTCTTCTTCACCAAATGCAGCAACACACACTCATCACTTGTACCATGTCAAAAACACACATCACCTGCATGACTATATATTATATAAATACTTCATATTTTCTAGCTTATAAAGCACCTTAGAGCGCCCCCTGGTGAGTGTCAATAAAATCACAGCAAGTCCATCTATTACTTCATACAATTTCAATATTATCTTTATTAGACGTCCTCTTTCATACACATATACATATGCATATAAAATATACAGTACATGACACGTGTCCATATACTATAATTATAATACTATAATTATGTACCATCTTATTTGGATATTATTGGTCAAAATGTAAAATCTCACGCACAGCACATTATCTTGGACATTCTGGTGTTAGCATAGAACAGTTAATGCATTCCAATAACGCAACGGGGAGGAGGACATCATGAGTACGTGGTTACAGGAGGAAATCATGTCAAAACATACAGAATACGAGCATTTTTACGTGGACGTCATACTTTGCGTTGTGAACAAGAAATTCAGGTTCACGGAGGAGCTTGTCAGAGAGCGTGTTGATACTGTATGTGGCCCAGACACGGGTAAGATCTTCACAACAAGACAGTCCCTGGTCATCCTGGTCCAGCTTGAAGGTGACTGATGATTGGTTGTATGGCAGTTGTTCTGGGTTTCCTCTTGGACAGCTGCACTGTTGGAAGTAGTTTTGCATGCATGGACAGTATGTGTGTGTTTGTGTGTAACGTTGAGGTCAGTCAGAGCCAGATCTCCTCGCTGCTTGTGCTGTTCACCTTATAGATGTAGCCCACCATTGGATATCTGGCAAAACCTGGGAATCATCGGGGAAAGGCATTCAGACAGAACACAGCGCGAAGAAATAAAAACCACACACTGCTGTTCCTCCACACTGAATCTAAAGTATAAATAATGAAAAATGCAGCAGTATCAGAGTGTATTTCTCTGACCTCTGGCGGCGTAGGCTAAAGACAGATCTTCCTCCTCCTCTTCCTCTTTCTTCTTCTCTCCCACACTATTCTGCTGGGCGGCCTCTCGGGCTACGAGAAGTGATTTATGAAGGATGGAGGACAGCAGAATGCAAAAGAGATGTAAGGATGAGTTTAAAGGGATAGTTAAAGGGGGGGTTAACTTAATTTTCTTGCCGCAAGTTAGATCACTCTCATGTCTTTACTCTAAATATGAAGCTACAGCCAGGAGTCGGTTATCTTAGCTTAAAGACTGGAAACAGGGGGAAACAGCTAGCCTGGCTCTTTCAAAAGGTAACAAAATTGAAATAGCGCCCCGTAAAAACACAAGTTTTCGTTTCGTTTTTACCCTTTGGTGTTTAATTAAACACATGAGATATAACATGTTAATTAGTGAGCTTTAAAGGTGCTGGTATGAGGATTCTGTTCATCTGTACAAAGCTCTGGCTGCTGGCTGTAGCTTCATATGTAACTGACAGATGATACGAGAGTGATATCAATCTTTTCATATAACTCTCTGCAAGAAAAGGAATAAGAATATTTCCCAAATGTCAAACTATTGCTTTGAAGCTTCAGCCAGGAGACGGTTAGCTTAGCTTAGCACAGAGAATGGAAACGGGGGGAAAAGCTAGCCTTTCTATTTTTAAAACCACAAAAAAAGGTGACAACAACAGGTCTTCTGTGATAAAGGTTGTACATTACTAACTGCATAGCTGGATTGCCAGTGGAAAAAAGAAACGACCACAAACTACTAATACACAAGGAAATGGGGCCCCTGAGAGTCTAGGACCCACACCCCCTTAATAAATGGCCATTTTATGCTGCATTCAAATCCTTTAGGAACTGTGGATTGAATAACTTGCTCGTGACAAGAACTTGCAAAGTACCCTATTGTGAGAGGCTCCATTATGCCAACCTTTAGCACTGAGCATTGATTGTTAAAAGAACTGAAATATTTGTATTGGGTGGTGTTTATTGACTGACTTGTGTTTTAATTGAGCTAACCTCCAGACTTTTGCCATCTTGTGACCCATTAGTTTAACCCAGCAGTTCAGAAATCATAGTATACCATCTCATAAGTTCACAAGTTGTATTTATGGCTTGAAAGCTGACAGTACTTTCATATTTCTAAGTCGCTGATGTTATATACAGTCCATGTCTCTATATCTTACACTGCATATGCAGATACTACAATTTATCTTAGCATGTACTGCACTAGGCCAGTGTCTGTCCCCCACTACAGCTCCACCCACCTGTGTACGAGGTGAGGGTGTTTTAATTCTTACCTTTTCTCAAAGTGCTGAGGTCGTGGAGCTGCATGTTGGAAGGCAGAGACATGTTCTCTCTGGGGATGTGGGTCTTATTAGCTTTGTCTGCCTTCAGATTGGCAGAATCACTGTGCAGAAAATATGGAGGAGAGACATCCAACTTGGATTAGACGTGTTAGTGTGATGTCAATTAAAGGAGGGTGGTTGTAAGAATTATAAAAGGAGATGGGGGATGTCCACTTGTTGCAAGCCTTAACCTTCAATTGATTATTGTCAACATCAAAGAAGTTTTCATTCTCTATAAGTGACAAGTGGGTGTGATTATGTGTAGTGTAGTGTTTTAATGCTAAGCCCTTGCCAGCATATTAGCATCGACAGTTTAATGTGTGTGAGATGCTGAATAGCTATTAACTGATCATGTGACACTTTAAAGGAATAGTTCCAACATTTTGGGAAGATTTGCTTATTCGCTTTCTTGCTTGGCCTGGCTCTGTCCAATAGCAACAAACTGTAACAAAATACACTTACGAGATCCTCTAAACCTCGCTACTCAACACTTTACATCTCGTTCCTTTCATCTGTACAAAAACCAAAGTGTTCAAATAGCACGTTGTGGGGTTTATAAGATAAGATAAGATAAGCCTTTATTGTCCCACAGCGGGGAAATTTTTAGCGTTGCAGCAGCCAGCAAATGTGCCAGAGTATGTTTTGACCTGGCGCAGTCATGTCATGGTTATCTGGCAACTTCACAGTGACAACATGACTCCGGGAGGATGCTGGTAGGTGGATTTTGTTACCCTTTGCCAGAGTCAGGATAGCTGTTTACACCTGGTTCCAGTATTTACGCTAAGCTAAGCTAACCGGAGACTGGCTGTAGCTTTATTATTACTGTACAGACATGAGAGTGGTATCGATCATCCAATCTAACTCGCAGCAAGAAAGCAAATAAATTGATTTCCCAAAATGTCAATTTATTCCTTTAATGAGCCTCTATGGAGAGTTTACATGAAGTTGTTACCCCACCTCAGGGGTAAAGTATCACCACTTGGTGGTCAAAAAGAGATCCTGTCTGCCATAACATATCTACAAAAAATGTTTATCCAGTGTTATGTGACTGGCTGACTGGATTTGCCGTCCATTCTGATTCTGTTAAGGTGGTTCACACAACTATCCAATGACAGAAGTCTGATTACTTTATTTACCTTTTCTTGGTCATCAGAATCTCCACTGGCTCATCTGTAACACAATACAAGGAGATGTATTATCCTGCTGAATAAGTGTTATACGGGATGCAACAATGCAAGCTGCGGTCAAATTTTCCAGCTGACTTGCTCACTACACACACAAACACACTCTAGTCTCACCAAAGGACTTGCTCTTGTTTTTTTGCATGAGGCAGAGAACTATCAGACTGAGGAAGAGGAGGGCCATGAAGGCCATGGCTCCCCCAGTCACTATTCCCAGCATGGGCACCTCCACACGAGACTGCAGGAACTCTGGAGAGAGAAGGAGAGACAAAGTTAAAGGAATAGTTTGACATTTTGGAAACTACGCTTATTCGCTTTCTTACCGAGACTGATACCACGCTATATGCAGCTACAGCCAGGACACGCTTAGCTTAGCATAAGAGAGACCTTATCGGTTTCCCTTTACCTTTTACCATCACTGACCTGCCAGTGTGAGGTTGCTCTGCACTGTTCCCACACTGTTGCTGGCGTTCAGCGAGACATTCCCTGATAGGCTACTGAGCATGACCCTCAGCGTGTGATTGGTCAGCCAGGGGTAGCTTCGCGAGTCCAGGATGAGGAAGTCGGAGGTGTTGGCCACCAGCTGGCCAGACTGGTCCACAAAGGTGATGGTGGCGGGCGGGTTGGACCGTACCAAGGCAAAGAGGACCAGGGAGAGGCCGGGGTCTGAGGTTTCACTGTAGTGGGCATTCACCCTGAGGATCTCTGGCTGAACTGGGAGACAGAGGAGAGGAACGACTCAGCACTTTATTCACCGTATCACTTACAATCCTGAAATATTTCACACAGACTCACACTGGACATTGAGCGTGACCGTGGCATTGTAGCTCTCTCCTGTCCTGGGGTTTGATGTGACACACACCAGCTCCCTGTCCCACTTCCTGGCCCGCAGAGAGAAGGTGCTGTTGTGATTGGCCCCCGGTCTCATGACCTCAGAATCTTCCTGCGATGTCATCACCAGGCGCCCACGGCTGGGTGATGGCTCTCTCTGTTGCTCCCCGTTCAGGTACCAGGTTAGCAAGGGAGGGGCACGGGGGTCCCACCCGCCTGACTGGCAGTTGAACCGGTGTGTCATGTTCTCCTGCAGTGTCAGAGCTGCCTGGTGCCGTCCGTCAATTTTGGGGGTGGGCTCAATGGCACCTGTGAGTACAGGATTAGTGTTGATGTTGATGTAATAGGACTGTGTGGGCAAAACATGACAAATGAAAACATTTCAACTTTTATCTAAACTTTATGTAAAGTGTCACTTTACATAGTTAAAGCAATAGTTTGACATTTTGGGAAATATTCTTATTCCTTTTCTTGCAGAGAGTTACATGAAAAGATTGATATCACTCTCGTATCCATAACCACCTCACACAGAATCTGCTGGTGTCCTTGTGTCGTTGCTCCATAGAGAGCATTTTGACTTACTGCATCTGTGTGTGGTTCTCCGGCTGCACAGCTGCAGACAAGAAAGCGCTCCAGAGGGTCGGCTGCCCTCTCCCTTCCCTGGAAGATCTGCACAGTTCCCGCTGTCTCGGGAAAGCACAAGATATCCTCATGGACCCGTCTCACCCGGGACATCTGGTCTTTGAACTGCTGCCCTCAGGCAGACGCTTCAGGTCATTGAAAGCACGGACTAACAGGCTGAAGAACAGTTTTTATGCCAGAGCCATAACTACACTGAACAAAATTTGAACACTTTTTTTTTGTAAAATAATTCACGGTGCAATATTAAGGGATTGTGCAATACCTGCAGGATGTTAATGTGTTTGTGTGTGGTATGTGTTTTATTTATTTATTGCTTATTTAGTATTGTTTTTACTTACTTATTATTGTTTAGCACCTTAAAGATTGCATTTTAATTTCGTTGTACCTGTACAATGGCAATAAAGACATTCTATTCTATTCTATCTGTCTGTTACATGTGAAGCTACAGCCAGCTAGTTTAGCTTAGCCCAGAGACTGGCAGCATGGCTCTGTTTATATGAACAAAATCCTCATACCAGCACCTCTGAAGCACGTTAAATCTCATTTGTTTAACTCGTTGACTTGTGGTTTTACAGGAGTTACGTGCTGGGATATTTCTTGGAAACTAGGGAAGATTCCAGGACAGAGCCACTGCACTATTAAGTACTCTCTTTTAATCTGCTTGCACTAATAATACCACTGCACTACTGTACATTCAAACTGCACATTCTGCACTTTCTGTATATGCTGTAAATATTCATATATCATCCCATACCCTGTATATTCATATTATGTTATTTTACTGCTTATGCACTTCTGGTTAGATGTTATCTGCATTTCGTTGCCTTGTACCTGTGACATGTGCAATGACAATAAAGTTGAATCTAATCTAATCTAATCTTACTGTTTACAGCCCCTGTAAAACCACAACTTGTCATTTTTACGCTTTGTTTTTTTAACGGGTTAAACAAATAAGCTGTAGAGGTAGCTGGTAGGTGTGTTTTGTTACCTTTAGATAGAGCCAGACTAGCTGTTTCCTCCTGTTACTGGTCTTTGTTCTAAGCTGAGCTAACCATCCCTTGGCTCTAGCTTCATATTTAACACAGAGTGGTAATGATCTTCTCATCTAACTGCAAGAAAACGTATTTCCCAAAATGCTGAACTAATTCTTTAATGTTGACCAAGTTGCTGGTTAGTTGCAGTTTTTGGTAAGGGTCTTTAAAAGTGATTTTTTTTTTTGGAATCTATCTTCTAAAGATATTTAGAGTAAATGCAGTCAACGCTACATGTGTTTTAAAGGAAATGCCACAACAATTAACATGAAGCTTGTTATTCTCCAAAAGGAGACATTTTACCTGGAATTAAATCTTATTTAAATTCGTTTTCAAGATTAAAGACCAAGTTTGCTTGAAATTGGATGAGACAACAGCCATGTTTATGACCTATTAAAATAGGTGCAGTGCAATAACCTAGAGGTCCATTTTGGTTGAATTCCTATTAAGCAAAAGGAACAGGTCATGTATACTAGGTTAGAGCTGCTGTGTGCCTTACCTGTCCAGGATAAGGCCAGTGTGTGAAGGAACACGACAGCAGAGCCCGATGCCCACCTTCTCAGACACACACGCGCCATACTGGCCTGACAGAGCACCACACACGCATACACATCTACCTGCGTGGAGAAGAAATCGCATGTGGACAATTACTTGTCTATAATGAGGTTCTATGGATTATTCCGAGGAAGCGCCAGCAGAAATGTCCATAGGTACAGAAAACAAAAACTACGGCTCAATCCCATGGGGGGGTACATGAGAATATAGGTTTGATTTGTGATGGTGGTGAATCCACCCTAAAGACACATAGATTCTGGTTGGTGAGATTGAGATGCAAGCCTAAAGAAGCAGACAGAGCTACTGAAATGAAACTTTCAAAGCAATGCTATAAAGACAAAAGGATGCAAGACTTTTCACCAACAGCCAGTGACTTGCCTCTCACTTTTCAATAATTCACTGCCTGTCCAGCTCTGATTTGCAGACTCACCCCGTCACTACAACACAAAACATTCACAGGCCTGCTCCTGATCGGTGAATGTGCACACGCACACACAGCAAGTGCGGGGAATGAGTAATGTCTAGTGTTTGCTTGCAATCTGGGTCACATGATTGGACGAAAGCAGGAACTGAGCCATCTAGGAAACACTCATAACCCTAGACATATTGAGACGACCAAGAACATTCTTTGTAACGCATGCAAACATGACAGAAGGTGCTGCAGCTCTTTGCCCTCAGGTTGGAGGATGCTGGGACTGCACTGACAATCAGAGCAATATGACAGGCAGCAAGGGGCTAAACATTACACTGTAGGTCCACACATATACATACTGCACTTTGTAAGGCTGCATGCAGGCATTTCATTGCATTTGTGTGCACTTCAAAACAGAAAGAAAGCCCTCCAAGACACACACAGTATTACCTCAGCCCTTTCTGCAATCGCTGTTGTGATTCAGCCTGCTGGAGCTCCATGGCAGCAGAGGAGGAGAGGAGGGAGAGTGAAGGATGGTGATAACAGCGAGGAGATGAGAGGCAGCCCTCCCTGACTCAGTTGCTTTCTCATCTGCGTACACTCATACACTTACACACTTACACACACACACACACAGGGCTCTCTGCAGGGTATGGCAGCTCCAGTAGCAGCGTTCACTAGCTGGCAGGGGCTTGCAGGGCTGGCTGACGCAGGCAGTCACGCTGCCGCCACTCCGAGGACGAGAAAGTGGGAAGGGAGGAGGGGACGAGGGAGGGAGCAGGCAGCTGAGGAGATGGAGAGAAGGAGGGAGAAAGGAGAGAATGAAGGCAGGGAGAAAAGGAGAGGATGCAGAGGATACAGAGAGAGAAGGGAGAGGAGAGTGGGCACAGAGTCGTGAGGGAAGAAAAAAGAGCTGATGTGAGAGAGTAGAGGAGAGGAGAGGAGAATATACAGACTAGAACACAATAGGAGCTCTGTGCACAACATAAATCTTTAACGATCTACTAGGTGATTAAACATGGAGTTGTGGTGGATAGCGGGGAGTAAACTGTCAGTTCAGAGGGATAAACAGATCTCTTCCTGTCCTCCATCATTCCTGTCCATCACCAGGCATGTTAAAGTTAACTCCTGATATACAAAGGCACAATGGCTCACGCTGTCTGAGCTCAATTACTTCAGACTGAAAAGCCTCTGCAGTGCAGCTGTACAGACCTGAGCAGCAGCATGCAGAGCACTGCAGCCAAAAGGCAGACAAAAGTAACTCACAGAATAGGTATATTTCCTGCGCTAATGACAAAATTCAACCTTTAAATACTCTTCAGGAAATACTGTCATTTTTATTTTTATCCCATTTCCTCGTAATGAAAATGTCTTTGAAGAAAAAGACTGTTATTCCCCTGAGGAAACTCTGTCCTTATGTGCGTCTCTGCATGGAAAACATGTTTCAAGGCCAAAAAGCTATGCAGCAAATACTGTATATCCTTTTTCTATAACTTCGATCATCTGTGGAACAAGGTCAACAGGTTAGGACACGTCTGGGCTTCATGAGGTGATGAAACACAGACCCAAACCGGCAACTCCAAATATTTGCTACAAAGAATGCACGCACAATAAAGAGCGAAGAGTCATCGCAAACATAATCATGCACACGCACACATATAACATATTTGGTCTGGATTCATATTTAAAGGACAATTTTGCATTGTTATCACCCGTCTACACATTTTCCCCCACATTCCAGGGAACCACTGGTTTCCATTTATTCCTGTATGCAGAAGCAGTGTCATCATTACATAGTTTGTCCACTGGAGAGCACTGACAAGTTGATTTTTTTCAACTGTAAAATGTCTCACTATGTATCTTGGTTGAAATTCTTTAAATAAAAAAGGGTTCCTTATCAAAATTGCTTACATGTTGTGATTATGTTAAAAAAACAAAAAAACAAAAACAAACTATCAGCCAATATATCAGGGGCTTTTAAAGCTCTCAAATATTGCTATCAGTATTGGCCTCAAAAATCACAATCCTTTTTAACCATTAATGTATGTTTTTTGTGTTTTGTTACTTGTGCAAAAACTGAACTCTAATGTATACTTATAACTACACTATCATTAGAGATGGAGTGATTAGTCGATTAATCAGTTAATCAGTCAACAGAAAATTAATGGGGAACCGTTTTGTTAATTGATTATTCATTTTTCAAGCAATGATGCCAAATATTTCCTAGTTACAGCCTCTCAGTTGTGAGGATTTGCTGCATTTCTGTGTCTTATGCGATAGTAAACCGAGTATCTTTGGTTATTCTACTGCTGGACAAAACAAGCTATTTGAAGAAGCCACCTTTAGGGCTTTAGGAAATCGTGATGGACATTTTTGTTACAAAATCTTAACATTTTATAGACCAAACGATGAGTCAATAAATCAAAACAATAGTTGTTAGTTGCAGCCCTAATTATCATAAGGCAACAATAAATTGAGACATTATGCGATACATTTACGTTCTGCAAATTGTTTTTCCGTCTGTCATGAGCTAAATCAATGGCTGCCTGGAGGGTGGGAAAAACAGATGTAAAATGTTAAAATTGGAAATGATTTGAAGAAGAAAAAACATTGGTTTAAGTTAAAACATGCAAAAACACTGGAATGCTCCTTTAAGGTCTTCCAGTAAGAATGCGACGCTGCTAACATTTGCCTGAGTAACTTTTGAAACTGAAGTGAAAAAGCTTACAACGCTCCATCATGAATCCAGACAACTAGAATGTAGCAGGTAACACAAAGACACACAAAGTCATGACCTTTTTAAATTATTTCTTTATTTATATATATTTATTTATTCATCTCAGTTTGGTTGATAATCTTTTTAATCATTGTTGTTGCACTTTAGTATTTTTGTACTCAACAGAAATGAACATAAAAAAAAAGAAAAAAAAAAGACAAAATGAACCAATAGAAAACAAAATGAACCTAAGAAACATGAGTAGAGCAGAGAGCTGGCTTGCGGAGCAGGGAGGCTGGGGTAGAGAGAAAAGACAGAGGGGAGGGATGGAAGAGTTAAGACAGAAAAAAAGGGGAGGGGGGTCAGTCTGATCAGGCAGAAGATGTGTGTGAAGCAGCTCTCTCCTTCCCATTTTCTCTGAATCATCTTCAGTGCTTTCCATTCACTCAAACTGTCCTTTCCTGTGTGCCTCTGCTCTCTGGTACTGGTCACGATATCAGACAAAGAGAGTTTCTTTCCTGCCATGGGACAGGAGACATGCAATGTCTTCCATTCCAGTTGTTTCCTCTCCAGTACCCGGCAAGTATTCTTTCTCTTCCAGATCTCAGTTTTGGCTTGGTGTGTAAACAATGAGAGAAAATGGGAGGAGAGATCTGAAAGAGGAACGAATGAGAGCTGGAGGGAATCCCGAGATGGAATGGAAACGAGCTTCTTCTGCCCGATGAGCTGCTGACTCAGTTTGGGGAAAACAAGAAAAACACATTAATCACATGAACCCATCCCACTTCTGTTTATTCCTGTATGCACTCTTGCTTTAGAGAATAGGATTCGCAGCTAAAGCTAATCCCCTCTGCTCCGAAGAAGAGTGCATGCTGGTATACAGGAAGTGACGGGTGCAAATGGAAAGCACAGGCGCTGCATGACACCATCTACAGCTCTCAGATGTATATAGCATACGAAAAGTCAACCGTGCAGCCAGGTATTGTGAAATCTGGCCAGTATAAACACATAGAAGTGGAGCTTTATTCTTTGCACCACAGTCTCTTGCTAGCCCAATACAGACTCAATATCCAGGGGTATTGTATATGGGAGGATAAATAGAGGTCAAACAATAACATTAAATTAAAAAAAGGGGGGGTTCAATCTTCTGCTGTGGTCCAGAGTGTGCTGTAGCCTCCATCTGGCTGTGCTTGAGCTCAGCTTAGGGCTCAGATCTTGGTAGACATGTTTAAAGTGGGCACACCCTGCCCCGCTCTGGCCACAACCTTGTATTCCTCTGCTGTGGAAGTCCAACTCAAACAATTCATTCCTATGGTCACCTCCTGAAATGTTTCCTTTTTAAGGTTTGGAGGCGTGTCCAGGTGTATCCAACTACAACAAGATCCAGTAACTGTTCATGAAACGCAGCCATCACGCCCTCCGATCTTCCCTTCCAGGCTTGGGGTTTGGTGGGGGAAAGTGAGGCCGAAACAAGATACGTTAGAGGAAAAACCAAAATAAGGGAGAGGGGATCGAGTAGTAGTAGTTGTAGTTTCCTCCTTGGTTGCCATAGTAACAGGGTTAGCTTGGGAGGAGGGGGCCATGTCCATAAGGCGTCATCCGATCAGAAGCCGATGGTGGGAGGATCACAGCAGATAGGTAGGGCAGCAAGAGAGAAAGAAGGGGTTTGTCCGTCTCCACACTTGTGATGTTTAGGATGATATGTCAGCTATTTTACAAGTTATTCCCCTCGTTTTTTGTCTTTTTTTTCCTTCCGTTTTTTATTTTTAGAGTGTCAAGTCTCTGTAGCACCCGAACCAACCCAGACAAAGCCCAAAGCCTGACCCTGTATAGCCTGCCACAACTACCCCATTAACAGAAAACAGGCCCAACATCAACAAGAATGACAGTCACAACATCGATTGAAATGATACTTTAAAAAGCAACACAAAATAATTACTCTCCTCTTATTCAAGTGTCTCAATATAATAATAATAATAATATTAAAACAAATCAGAACAATCTTTTTTTACGACAAAGAAAGAGCACCGTCTCTCTTCTCTCTGTCCTCTTTTGGCTAGAAATCTCAAGATTCATAAAACAAAAACAAACAAAAAGAAAACATTTTTGAAGACATCCAAAAATACAAATGATAAACAATACCAATATAAAAAAAAGCCTCCCCAGCAACATCTAAAAACAAAGAAAGTAACAAAAAAAGAAAAGCTTTGATACAGAAATTGCAGTAGCGTTCTATACATGGCATCACTGTACAAGGAAAGGAGCAAATGTCTGGTAAAACTACCCACAATGCAATACACTGTCACTGACATGGGAAAGGAGGATGAAGGAAAGGGGTAACAAGGTGGGGAAAGTTAGAGCTGAAGGGGTTTTAAAAAGCAGGGTAACAGCATGACAGAGCGAGGAACTGCGAGGAGGGGTGGAAACAGAGAGAGGATAGCTTGAACCGAAAGTGCAGAATTACTTAAGTAATCAAAGAACAATGTTGTCTTCCTTGCAACACAGAACTGTTTTTCTTTTAATAATAATAATAATAATAATATTCATTATAATAAAACCTCTTTTACAGAAAACAGTAATAACAATAAGAGTAACAATATTGACCATAATGCCTACATGGACATTTGCCGTAAAAATGAATTTTAAAAGAACATTTAAAAAAACAAAACAATGAATGCTAGAACAAGAAAGGAAAAAAACAAAAAAAACAATGAGAGAGCTGGTTTGTCCTGTGCGATGTCACTGAGCTCCATCTTTGGAGAGAGCGGTTTTGTTGCCCAGTTGGAGCCTGACCCAAAAAACCCCCGCCACCCGGCCGAAAAAGGTGGGGCTGCCATTGCTGAGATTTCAGCCCTCTCCGGAATGACCTGCTGCAGGACAGCAGGAGGGGGGAGACGGAGGAGCAGACTGAACCTCACAGACACCTTTCCCCTCCGCTCACCTCTTCTTCTCAGTCATGCACGCACGCGCACACACACACACACACACACACACATCTAATGTGAATACTTTGGGTTTGTGGCAGCAGTGTATGTTTCTTTGTGTTATTGGACTCTATGTTCTTGCAGGACTGTATCGATTTGTTGGCCAGTGAGGCACATAATGAAGTATGCCAACAGTTAATATAAGACGAAGGGTGAAAGGGGAGGATAAGGTCAGGGCAGCAGGTGGGCGTGGGGGGGTGGGGTGGGCCAGGTTTGTTGGGGGAGGCGGTGAGGGGGTCGAGTCGAAAGAGGGAGGAGTGGAACCCCAATCTACCCATGATGGGAGGTGAAAAGAGGAGACAACCCGTGGCAATGAATGCTGGATGTCTGAGCAGAAATGCTGGCACTTTGACCTTTGAACCCCAAGGCCCCACCTGTGACCCCCAACCCTCTAAAGTCTACACCCACCCACACTCCTCCTCTCTCGCAAAGACTGCCCTCCCAGGGACAGATGGAGACAGACAGATGGACGTAGAGCGCCCCCGCATGGGCAGACGATGGTGGTTTGGCGTGATGCTGCTCAACTCAAGTCAACACAACTCAGGATGGCTGATATGGACCACTGTATACAGGATGCACCCCTTCCTAAAAGGAGACAGAGGGGAAAGAAGAAACCATGAATATTTGTATGACGACGATCTTGGTTTGGGTTTGGAGACTACATATTTTTAACAGAAAGCCTGTATTACAAACAGGGGTTGGTGGAGTTTGAAAGACATGGGAATAAACCAGACAGGGAGCATCTAATTAAAGACGTTGAGTTGCATAATAGTAAACGCAGGATCCAGTGTTTTTGGAGCTTGACCCATATCAAAGACTAAATCTCAGGGCATATTGGCCTCTGCTGCTTCGACCATTCTTTTTTTAATCTGTCTCTCTTAAGTTAAACTTTATGTAAGTATAACACTAAATCGGTGAAGTACTCAGACTCAACAATAATTACAATGACCTACATAAATGTTTTTTGCGTCCCAAGGCCCTGATCAGACAGAGTGCTTTTTGCAGGTTGCAAAACACAAGGCGCACCGCATTGCCTTTTTTTTTTAAATTTAAAAAAAGAGCAGCTTGCTAGGCAACCACCAAACCACCTGAACTTAGCCTAACCGTGATTTTGCTGTGAAGTAAACTCACAGATCTCACCACACGCCTCTCAATTCATACGACTGGACAATGGCAAAAAAAAAACACAAATGACGTTGGCTGCTTTTCTGCTCTGAGTTGAAGTTTTTCCTGCAAAAACACGAGGCGCCCAGGGAACATGAGCAGCACGCAAAACGCTCGATAGAAAACAACTGGAAATAGACGCCTCTTGCTACAAAAACGCATCCTGTCTGATCAGGGCCTTCTTAGTGTTTTATGACCAGTATCTGGAAAGTCCAAAGCTGGTTAGTCAATTTCCTGTCAACAATTACATCACAAGGAGGGTAAGGGTTGGGGTTGAATGAAGAAACATTCAAAACAAATCAGCAACTAGTTAAGTAGAAAGCACCAATCTGGAAGAATACAAAAAGTTAAAAAGGCAGTTAAAGTAAATGTTGAAATGTTTTATAGACAGATATGTCACTTTCCACACATAACAAAATCTGCAAAAGAATGAACATGAACAGATGAAATGGACAAATGCAGAGAAAGCCAGGTAATAAATGTTAAGTAAGCCATTAAAGCAAGGTCAACAGCACTTACTAACTGGTTATTATACAAACTCTATAAAAATGAACTTCACAAAGTAATTTATAGGGTGATGTGGAGCCAAAAGGAACCTGGTGGACAAGCTTTGGCTGCCGTCCTGCTCATTTAGGATTAAAGATGTGATGCAACTTCAGGTCACACACAGATATGGACATAATTTTCAATTGTATATGTAGCTGTTAAATGTGTTTGTAGCTATTTAAATGATTCCTGTATAAAAAGTGATGATAATCTCTTACTACCAAACCACTGCGCTCTCTGTGTGTGTGTGTGTGTGTGTGTGTGTGTGTGTGTGTGTGTGTGTGTGTGTGTGTCTGTGTGTGTGTGTGTGTGTGTGTACCTGTGCTAGACCCCAGCCTGCTCCATGCTGTACTGCAGGTCAGGGGGCTTGTAGCTGAGGAGCATGTCACTGGTGCAGGAGGAGGGGTAGCAGGCTGCCGCATGGAGCTCCCCTTCCACATCACACACTGCATGAGAAACACACACCTTTTACTGATATGCCCAAAGAAAATCCACACAATGTTTCAGGTGCATTTTAAGGTGGATAAACACATGTCTCCTACTGACCCGACTCTTCCCGCTGGTGCAGCTGCTGGCTTCCTGTCAGTGACGTCTGGCTGAGAATGTCCGACATGCGAGCGGAGCTTAGTGCCTTCCCGGCCAACAGGCTCATCCCAGACATGGGGTCTGCCTGATCCTGGACAGATAGTGAACAGCAGTTTTACACACAGAAAAAAAACCCTACTGATAATTAATGAACAGCTTCCAGCAGCTATGATGAGTCAGAACTTTGTTCGGATGATTGGCTATGCCCGAAAAACATCTAAATGAATATGACTTCTAGATTCATTCAGTCATGCAAACATTTGCTTTCTTCCCACGGCTATCATCCTACTAAATGGGCTATCTCCAGTACTGCACTGGCAAGCAAGATGAGCTGATACATCATACTCTCCAATATGCATCCAGCCAATATTAACATGCCATACAAATGTGAGATTGTTCCTGCCATCCCTTTTGCATGGTTTCACACACTGAAAAGCCCAGTTGATGAGTCAGTTTTCATACTGCAGGCTTAACTACGGCTTCTCATAACAAAGTGTGATCAGTGTGGTCTATAGAAACTAGCAGTGAAGTGTCACTCACATAGGCATCATCACAGGTCTGGATGGTGTGGTGGCGCTGTAGCTGTCCACGGGACCTATAGGCGTCACCCTGGGGACCTCGCGAATAGCCCACGCCATTATGATCAGGCACCTCCATGGCCTGCCCTGGGGGCCTGCACTCCACATGCTCAGATTCTGACAGAAAAGATTAGGTATATGTATATACTGAATATACCGTGTAATGATTTTTTTCAAGTCAAAAAGAAACTGCTCTGATGTTAATCATAATGATGGAGATCTTTAAATGTATGCCAGCACCACAGAAGTGAAGGTCAGGGCCGACACTGGATTCTAAATTTCTGTAGCCAGTTTTATAAACAGGTCTTACCTCTAGTTGCTGGAGCATTCCTAATGTAGCCACCATGCCTGTGTGTAGGGGAACTGTAGGGCGGGGTACCTCCTCGGGGAGGCCCCAGTAGCTCATGACCTTCTCCTGCCTTGACCAGCAGGCCCTCGTGTGGGTGGTGGTAGCCAGTTGGCACCTCATCCTCCTCCATGCTCTCTGAATGCGGCAAGCTAGGGCAAGGTGCCTGGGCCGGGTGCTGCTGTGGCTGGACCTCTGGGGGTCGAATCTGGAGGAGGTGGTGGTAGTGTTGGCCTCCGGATGCACCCTGCGGTGCCGGTGGCTCCAAGCTCTCACCCTGGCTTAGCTGGCGGAGAAGCAGCATCTCTCCATACTCCTGGGGTGCACCGCTGGGTGGGGTGGGGGGCGCTTGGCACGGCCGGGGGCTCTGCCTCTTCAGCAGGGCAGCCAGGTCTTGGGGGGGCAGCCTGGGATCAGTGTGGCCTGTTAAAGAGTGGCGGGGGGACAGGAGGCCTTGCAGGGTGGGAGTGACGTGCTGTTGTGGGGGGCGGTAGTCCAAAGGAGTCGGGGAGAGCAGGGCCTGTTGTAGTGTAGAGGGGGTGCCGTAGCTGCTGGTCCCCACCACCCCACTCTGGTAACCATCCAGGCCGGGGACTTTGAGGGAGGCCCCCTGCAGGTAGGGGCTGTAGGAGCTGACCACTCCGGAGGCGCCCCGAGAGGCGGCGTCGCCAGAGAAGAGGTGAGGATTGAACTGAGCCTGGTCATAGGCTGATGTGAAGCGGCCAAGGCTGCGACTGGAGAGAAGGAGGGAATGCAGAGGATAATTAGCATCAACACGCACCCGGTCCTCTTTAAAAAATGCAAATACATCCCCTAGCTTTCAATAATCTACAGAGGGCCTTCATTAAATCACTGCACACAGACAACCTAGCAAACACTTCAGGTCGAGTCCAGGTTCAAGTATTCACTGAGAGGTGTAAAGACATTTCCAAAGGAGACATCTTGATTAAGTGTGTATTACACGTTCTCTCAGTGAAGGCAGTCCTGGTTACAGGAGACTGTTTATGGGGTGATGATGTCAGGGGTCTCAGGATGACTGACCTCCTACTCTACATATACTTCCAAAACACTTACAGCCAACCACTCACCCAGCTACACTGAGGAGGAGAATTTGGTGAGGATGTCATCTCAGCAAAGTTGATGAGGGATTTACATTAATTTTCAATACTGGTAACAAACAGTGTCGTCAAAGTCTGCCCTCTCACACATAAAATCTCTGGCCTGAGCACCAGTATTAAAATAAACGTTTCAAAATAAAAATAAAAATCAGAGGACATGGCAGAAATGTAAAACACAAACGAAACAGTGAGAAACATACAATGATAAACATGAAAAAACAACAAATGGCATGATGTGGTCTATAGAAACTAGCAGTGTGTGTGTTGTGAGTGGCAAATTCATGGAGAGTAATAAAACTAAAATAAAACTACAAGACGGAAGAAGGGGGCACAGAAACAGTCCACTGGTATTGTTGGGAGGGTTTGGCCGCCATCAGGGGACGTGGTGACAGGATGGGTGGGGTCACCTGTGTGACTCTGCGTTGTCTGCGCTCAGCTGCTTCCCGAGGACTCTGTGTCCCCCTGGCGTGGCCAAAAAGCTGCCCTGTCTCTGCGCTGCACCTCCCAGCTCCACTTCCTGAACCTGAATGGTCACCTGTACAAACAGCCAACGTTAACATAGTTTACTGATCAGAATATCGTCTTTAAATACTTTGTTGCTACTGATGTCACCACCAATTACATTTATATTGAGAGTCACCTTTAATCATTTAAAACAATACATGCAACAATGAGCAGAGAGAAAAATGGCAAAAACTTAATTTCATTGGCTCTCTACAGTCACCTGCTGCTGTTGAGGTACACCCTGTGCCAATGGGACCGTGGGACGAGCAGATGCTGCTTGTTGATTGGTTGGTAGGGAGACTCGAGACATGCCTGTGGGAGGTGGGCTGCCACTCTGGCCCTGATACAACGCCGGGGTTCCGTGCTGGTACTGCACTGGTGACGGACCTCCTAGGAGAAGAGAGGAGTAATGAGAGCCAAATCTCTGGCCAAAGTTACTGAAAGCTCACATCATATCTCTGGCACAGAAACACAAAGCTTAACCTGAGCAAGTTCAAAGTCTCGCATACATTTTTCTTTCCAAAGTTTGCATAGTTTAGCTGGGCTATTTAAGGTTGCTTGGATGGGTGCCAACTAAATATCTATTACTACTCTTCAGCTACTTCTTAGGCTTGGTCCTGACCTGCATCCTAACTAATGGTACTGTTGCTATGAGTAAATACAATCAGTAGTTATCTCAACATAGCAATCACAAGTTATTGTGTTCTTGATGACCGACATGTTTACTCACCTGCCCCCGGTCGCACTTGAAAAAACATTTTTTCATTGTGCCAGCATAAACTATGTCTTCTCGTACATTATTCACAACACAATGTCAAAAATGAATATATATCAGATGTCAAGTGTTTGCGTACAGATGACAAAAGCCAGTGAGCAATCAAGAGACTTGCACTCCCAGCAAGTGTCAAGGCTAGTGTCTAAAAAAACAAATAAAAATATAAGAAGTCAACTGTCATATAACCGTGAATAACAAATTCAATAACCCTAACCCAGATCAGAGGAAGATGGATCTATCCATTTCTACTAGTTAGAAGCCAGGGTTCTCCCAAGTTAGAAAAGCCACTGCATCTACATCAGTTACAAGGTAAAAAGCATTTAAAGCACTTGAGCAACGGTGTTACTAACCATGCCCTTGCATTATGCCTGCAGAGCCAGGCGGAGGGCTCTGGTTGGGCTGTCTGAAGAGGTGGTTGCTGGGATGTGTTGGCGGAGGGCTGGAGGGCTGGATACGCAACCTGAGGGAGGACAAGACAGAGTAGGAGAGGAGAAGAGAGAGATACGACAATGATGTAACACATCGATAGCACTGCACCACAGTATCAAGTTCATTGTTCGCCGTTCAATAGCGGATGAGTAATACGTGTGTGTGTATGTGTGTGTGTGTATTCACCTCTGGAGCTGGTGGGTTAGGTGACTGGGCTGGCTCTCTCCATGGCCTAAAGACAGACCCTGCAGGCAAAGAGAAATCAAATTTGACTCAAAGCTTCAATATAATGATTTGTTAATGTGAGGCTGACTGAGATGATTTAAGTGCTTATATAAAGTGTTCGTGACCCAAACAAAAGAAATCAAGCGGAAGAGACAAATGAGGCCACAGCGCAGGATATCCAAGCCTCAGGTGAATCAAATCAATAGCACTTTCTATGAAGCTTATATCTATGCTTTATAGATACCCACGCAGTTCAGTATAATGCATGCATAATGTAAGAGTTGCTATAAACCTTCACAATGCAAGTACGATCTCTATGCTTTACAAGGTCAAATAACTAATTCTGCACGAGAGGTTATAAACTCGTACTAACATCACGTTGCTTTCTGTAACCACCATGGATGGAGAGGGTAGATTTGGCTTATAATTACATCTTTATGACAGCTATTTGTCTGCTTCAAATACCTGGATTTGCTGGTGGAGGATTTGTTGCTCTTGCTGGTAGAGGATATGCTGTTGCTGGGTGTGCTCCAGGAATCGCTCATCCTGCTGGGCAGCATACATTTTCTGGAGCTGCTCACACTCCTGTAGGAAACACAGACATGGACCCCAAATATTACATTTACATGCTAACAATTAAAGTAATTTCAACTGAGGGCAATGTGTTGGATCTACAAAAAAACGTTTTTTTATTTAAACAGTTAAAAAAGTGACCCAACCATGGCTGAAATTTAGTTTTTCTAAGCTCATCAGGGATAGCTGATGAACAAATGACAAAATGTACTGCATGTCAAAATTAAATTTATTATTCTTGTCTTGCCAGATGAAAATTTACAGTATATCAATGAATCAACAGCAAGTGGTAATGTGCGACCTTTATACAATACCGCTTAAAATATTTGTAAGAAATCACCATCTTGCTAGCAATTACAACTGCAGCAAATCTCAGCACTAACTGTGTGTAATTAGTTCAGGATGTTTAGTGTTCAGAGGCAACACCTTCATCTACTTTACAGCTCCCAGTGGAACCAAAGTTTAACACCATGTGTAATCCTCTGGCTGACTGTTATCCTAAAGCTAGTCGAATGGCTTGAACAACACAGGTGCACTCATACAATTAAGATAATGCTTTGGTTAATGATACTAATCACATTGAGTTACATTTAGTTGCAGAATGGAAGTCTGAACCAATTTCCTACCATGTGCGAGTGACATGTCGAAACCTAATGTCTAAGCATTTTGTGACGTCTAAACTCATGAAAACAACAGGTTTGCCAGCTTGTGTGACCAGCTACAACACGTATGATGTACTGAGGTCGTATAACCGTCCCTGCACTTGTTTACTCCCACTTTCTTCCGAGTTGTAGAATCTGCACACACTTAGTAGTAGACATTTTGATCACAATTTGATCTTTTCAGGGGTCATTTCCTAGGTATAGTTCACCTCCTCTGCCCATTTTAACCCTCTTAACACTTGGGAGTAATGATAATCCCAGCACGTCAGTGCATGCCTAAAATGAATCACCCACTGCGAACGTGATGATTATCCTTCTCCTTACTTACGCCTCCTACTGGGTGAGGTAATCTCATTGCAGTGTCACTGCGAATGATGTGATGTCTCAAGAAGCAGCTTGCGGTTTTCTCAGGTGAAAGATACAGTATGTATACTGAGTACTACTATACATGTTGTGCGTCAAGATTACAGTAAATCTAAATTGAGTCAGTATTTAATAACAATGCTCAGACTCAGATGCTGCTGGCAGGATAAGACCTTATCCCTGATGCTAGTATGTCAGAAGGCCTGATCTGGACTCCAGAGGCAAACAGTTAGTCAGAGATGAATAATGGCACTGAGCTTACTCTGATTAACACTGTACTAATACTGCAACCAGAAGTTAGCTGACACCATTAGCTTCTTACTGTAGCTTGACTGTTTCTGTTATGCACTGAAATGGTTACCGAGACCATAGGAGAGAGCATGAGGAGGCAGAATGCTCATCAGTGGTCCACATCCAGTGAGTGACTGCTCCTACACTGACTGCTGCATCACTGAGTTTACCTGAGCGTATGAAGCAGATTTGCAGTGCCAGGGATCTTGGTTTGTAATCCCAAGACAGTCAAAATGGCATCAGACTAGCTGCACTGTATCACTATTTCCTTGAGTGCACCTACCAGAATCCTCCACAGAAATGTTGCCTTATTTTCTCCTACAGATACTGAGAAAAAAGAACTCAGTTTCTCTTTTTCATAAAGCTAGGCAAGCAAGGAACCAGTGGAGACAATATTGCTCGATATTAAGTAGAGTGATGTACCTGTTTGAGTTGCTTAATGAGGCTGCTGTTCTCTAGATGAGCCTTAAAGGCCTGAATGGTGGTGGCGCCGTCAGAGAACCGCCTGACAGGTGAGAAGCGCTCCATGGGGAGATGAAGGGTGTTACAGTCCTTGTAGCAGGATCTGAGAAAGGGGACCACACACAGCAGCAGACACAAACACGTGTACACAAATACACACACACACCCGCACGCATACACACAGAGACGCAACGAGACAGATAACACAGACACATCGACACGCACATATTCAGTCATACAGACACAGAAACAGACACGAGAAGCTTGAGCTCTTCAAACTTGCACAAAATATTACAAGTTAAAGTATCTGAGTGTGATACACTAAGTGTAGAAAACATTACGACCTTAAAATTCACACAAACAAATCCAGTAGCTAGCCTATCCTTTAAATGATGAAATGCTTCTTGAGGGTTTTTTCTACAAATAAGCTCTTTGTTGCTCTAAGTTTCTCTATGCAGTGCTAAGGAGATAAGCTAGTTTTCATTGCACAGTAAATAGGAACATAAACAACTTCTATGTGTCGGCATGCTTCATAGAGAACTAAATTACTGAACACATTGGATAATTGAGAGGACTGAATGATACAGCTGTCATTTTCACAAAGAAATACATTTTACATCAAAAACAATGGCCAACGGATCACAGCCTTTTGCTTGCTAAAAAGTATCCCATAATAAACAAAGACACAGCTTCTGACTTTTCACATCCATTGTAGCTCAACAGAGCATGCTTTTGTTAACAACAGGCACAAATGTATCTATATCAAGCCACAATTTAGACAACAGGTTCTGCCTACCACTGCATCCAAATACAAAAATTCACAATGAAGAAAAAGTACACCCAGAATCTCCAAAGACTTTTTAAAATGAATTGGAGGAAGATGATACTTACAGTGGACAACAGCTAGAATTACTACATGGACAACACCAAAACACAAAAATATGACCGCTATTGGCGAGAATATACACAGAGGTAACGATTTAGCTTTGAGAGGTTCCTAATACAAGACAAATCTGCTCAATCTTTGGACTGAACCTGTCACATACCTGCTCTTCCAGGTTTGTGGGGAAGAAACAGTTACTCTGAATAGTGGTTTACTGGTGATGTGGAGATATGTCTGTCATGTGCCACACCCTCCACCTCCAAAACCAGTATTGACAAAAATATATATGTTTCCTCTTTGGAAGGTGCACAACCTTCACTTGGTGCGAGTACATCACCACCAATGTGTGCGTGAAATCAGCTGTGTGTGTAAGTGAGTGTGTGAGAGGGAGAAAAAAGACAAAGTTAGGCTTAATATGCCCATTTAATGTGAGTGTGTGTTTGTGTGTGTGTTTGTGCATATACAGCTCGGAGCGGGCGTGTCCCCTCACCGGGTGTGTGTGTCGGGGGCCCAGCCCCCCCTCTGGCGGGGGCCCTGGGGCCGCTGTGACTCTGCCGAGGGCTCGCCATGCGATGTGCTCGTGAGCGCGTGCGTCGTGTGCCGCTTGGAGCGGTTCGCCAGGTACCTGGGCCGCAGGGAGGGGGGAGGACGGGGGTGAGGGTGGGAGACAGGAAGCAGCGCTGGTCAGCTCTCTGTCCTCATTGGCTAATGGAGACGGGGGGAAAGGCCCGCCCCTTCCCACCTCTGCCAATGGGTGCCATCATTCATATCATCTTAGCCAATCAGAAAAACATAAAATAAAATTACACCATAGATGGATGTTATAGCTTACGGGTATCCCACAACCCCCCAGCTTCCAATTTAAGGATTGGACTGGTTGCCTTTTTTTTTTATTTTTTTTTTTTATAAAATCATTGGTTTTGCAAGCTTTAGAGTTAGCAAAGCTGTGTGAGAAAGCGTGAGAAAGTCCGGAGAATAATTTGGCACTTATTGAAATGAGAGAGATAAAGAAGCTCTTGGCAAAAAAAGAGTTTGAGAGATAGGAGGGCTGGATTTGGTGGCAGATTCAGTTTGGAACTGTGGCAGAAGGCACTTGTGCGATGGAGAAAGGAGGAGAGATGAGGTAAGCACCACAACAGAGTGGCCACCTCCCGTGGGAAAAAGCAGAGCAGCCTAAAGGCACTCACTCCCAGCAACCCAGGATACCAGCGAAGTCTACAGAAGGTGCTGTCTGAAGAGGACCAGCTGGGAAACCCTAATCTGGACTTCTGAATCCAACCCCACAACTCCATATCCCAAACTTGTGTCTACCTTTCCCCTGGCTTAATTTCAGGTCTTTCTATGTCAAAGCTCTTCTTTTGGACAGTTTTTCTAGATTCTTGCATAAACATATCTATAAACCTCCACTGCATGGTTATAGTATTTGTTGTGTAAGCCTATTGCTTTGTATTTTAGGCCTGTAAAAGGTTTGTTTACATCGAAGGCGGTGATGCAGATCTGTATTCAGATCTACAGACTGGTAAAACATTTTAAATGATGTGACATCAAGCCTTAAGAGAATAAATGTAAATCTAACAAATACGGAAAACTGATGCTTTGAGAAAATGACAACTTTTAAGCTAGCCAAATCCTTAATTCAACATTCATACAGAACCCACCCAGGTTACGGGCCTTCCAGAGCATCCAGTTTAGACAGCACCTCTGTACAGTATACCCCTTCACCAAAAACCGTCATCATGGGTTACCTCTGTACTGCCTCTTGGTCTGGCTCGCCATCTGAACCCTCCTCATCCACCGGAGCGACCGCAGGGATAGGGTGCTGAGGGAGGCAAAGAGTTTACCAGTCAACACTCCTACAGTTTATATGAGGGGAGAATATACAAATTGCACACATACGGAAATCCAGATCCTCACCGGGCTTGTGACAAGTGGTGAAGGCCCCCGGGGTCTCTTGAGGAGCTGAGCGTGTAGTTGAATGTTGGCCCCGCCGTCGGAAGCTCTTCGACCAAGAGGTCCCATGCCGTTGAGCAGCTGCAGGGTAGGTGGCTGCAGCAACGACTGCTCCTGGAGGATCAGCAGACACAGGAAGTGCGATTGGAGAGGAAAATCAATAAAGTTGACATTTCGACCCTCCACATGCAAATCAGCTGATTACTTCCAGATGCCCTCTGATGCCAAATGAAAGAGCCCACGCCCAATCTAACCCAAGTGACTGTACCTTGTACTCCAGCTGCTGTGTGGGCTGCAAGCTCTGTGTGGGCATGAGAGTGTGCATTTGGCCCATAGTAGGGGCCAGTGGGGGGAAGGGGGGCTGGGGCACTGCACCACGAGGGAAACCCGGTGGCAGTTTCTGGAGGTCCTCCTGCATCTCTGTCCTGTGGTGAGAGGAGGGAGAACAACAGGAAAACAGGAGTCAATGGCCATGTCTATGTGCTGGAAACCGGCTCATACACTAGTCAGTGTCTTATTTGGGATAGATTATTTAAATGCCCCTTAAATAACCCACACTCCACAATCCACCATCCCTGTATCAATGTACCCACCAATTAACACTTCCTATTTGTGATCTCCCACTGATTATTTAAAAAGCTATAAAAAGCTAGCAACTATTACATGTGATTGCTTTAAAGCTTGCATTCACTTGACTTGCTCAGTAGTTAAAAAAAAACCTAGTTAGTTAAATAAACCTAGAATTTACCATCTTTTGATTACGGCCTTAAATAAATGCAATTTTGACGCAGTCTTCTACCCAAAAATGAGATAATATGAATGAAAACAGTGCTTACGTTTTGAAAATATCCTTACCCCAGAAAAGAAAAAAATTGGAACTGCTGAAAGATACAGACTTACTTTCACCAAGTCGCTGGGTTATTATAACCCTGGTCTGGCATTTTAATGCACCAGCTCATTATCAAAACATACCAGTGTAAATAAAAATGCAAGGAAATGTTTAAAGATTTTAGAGTTATGGTTTTAAGTAAAGTACTGAGGTGATTTTTTCGTACATACGAGACACGGCTGTCACCTGAAGTTATAGACCGGTCAGCTAACTGTTACAGAGTAGAAGCACTACTTGTTGTGATACTGCAGCAATAACAGAAACATCACTTATAGTAGATTGGAGAGTTGCGTGTTTATGTGTTACCTTTGGTCTGGTACCCCCACAGTGTGCCGCCTCATCGAAAGGTAGCGAGCCATGGCCTCGGGAGATGGTTCCTCCCCTTCATCACTGTCCAGTGCCATGCTGCTCTCCGGCTAAACAATACATACACACACATATTTAGTTATTGGCAATGCCCTGTGGTAGTGTGTGTTGCATGCCTGTGTACATACAATGTTTTAAAACATAATATACATTTTAAATGTAGTTCGATTCTAATAAACATGCTTCAAAAGTTCAAGTTCTATTAAAATCCCTGCTGCAATGCAGTGATCTGACGCATTCTTGTGTTTCACAGCATTTGTGAGTCAGCTTTGAGGCTGTGTGTGTGTTATGTTTGAGTGTGTGTGCATGTACGTGTGCTTATGTGTGTCTGACAATAGTCTTTGAGATGGATCCCGGGCTAACAGCAGTAAACTGTTGTAGTAGCCAGTGACTATAAACATGCAAATCATCAAAAATATAAAGACTGGACGCTGTTTACGCTACAAAGAAGTGTTGCAGTAATTCCTTGCTTGGTTAAGGGACTCCTGTAAAGGAGAGACAACATTTTTTACCAGTCAAACTCTCCGAGTTAGAAGCAGTTAAGGTTAGAGCCATGGTTGGGATTTCAACTCCATGAACAAAAGTCCTGCCTGGTCCTAAGTGCCATCGCCAACTCACCTCAACAATCTGGTTTTCTGGGTTGATGAGCTGGACGTGGGGAACAGTCATGCTAACGGGATTACCCTGTGGATCTGTCTGCTGGGCACGAACACAAACACACACACACACACACACACACACACAGGTCATGTGAGGATCTAACAATCTCCTTAGTGCAGTGGGATTTGCAGATGTGCGTAAAAGCCAATCAACTCCTTCATGACATCATATCCACAAAGAACTGATTTATACATATTATCAATTCAGAGTATAAGATACACATTGAATTAATCGGCTAACTACAGGGTGTGTTAAGATCATGTTGTGACCCACTGGCTCTAGAAATCTTGTTTGCAGCTATAAAAACATGGCATAGAATAGCCCCAACTCTCCAAAATAATTAAACTGTGTTGAAAATTGACACATGTAGGCTGCAAAGCCACCGTCATATCACGGACAATGAATTACCTGTACAGCGTTAAGAGGATAGCTAATGGGGCGGTGTGTGTGTGGGGCAACACGCAGGGTCTTGTGTTTCTTGAGGCGGTCAGCCAGCAGACTGTAGATGGCACTGTAGTGATCGTATGCATCCGTTTGAAGAGACTAGGGAGGAGAAAGCAGGGCAAAAATAAGTTGCTGGGATGACTTTTGACAAAAGGCAGTGCTGAAAATGTAAATACATCAGTGCAAGTCAGCTACGTATTGGTGTCCAACCTGAAGCGTGCGCTCTCGGTCCAGGCTCATCTCAGACATGGCTATCAGCACCTGCTCATTGATGAGCTCAGTCTCTCTCTCCGTCTTCACCTGCTCACACTCCGCTATCAACTGGAAGGGAGAAGAGAATGTCATATGTCAAACTTCCATGGCCTTTCCTTTCACAGTTTGGAGCACCTACTCCATTGTAAAAATTAAGCTAAAGGAATAGTACGACATTGACCGCTGAATACTTCTAGAGGGGTCTCACCCTGTCGAACTCTGGGTCCGGGTCTCCTAGCCTCATCCACTTGTTCTTACAGATCTGCTCCATGGTGAGCCTTCTACTGGGCTCCAGCACTAACATGTGTCTGATCAAGTACTCACAGTCTGCAATAACACACAAATATACAAGTGCACTCACATGATACACAAGCAACTCAACTGTTTGGAAAACATGCAAAACTGTCAAGGGACAGTCAAAATTAGCAGCAATAGTTTTTACCAGCTAAAACAGTTTGTACTGTTCATAGAGAAAACAACCATTTTTTCCACTTTGTTTTCTAAATTGCCGTAGTTCTGTTTTATGTCCATTTATGTAGATCAATCCTGAAAGCATACTGTACCTAGTCTGCATTTCTTTTGACATTTCAAAAGGTGACTTAAAGTGATGCTCCCCTCAAAATCTTTTAATCAAATACTCACCTATTGTAGGCTTGAATGGTGGCTGTTAAAAGTTGGTAGTAAAGAACAGTGGTTCATGTTGGTTACAATAGATTCCCATTCTGATGTGCTTTTCATGACAGAAATAAGCATCTCTTAGTATCCACAGAAAATTCTCAACCCACTCCACTGTATATCCGTTTGTTCTGTTCTTTCCACTGTGTCTCTGTTTACATAATATGCCGCAGGAGTGAACGTTTTTATATATTTTTCCAATGTGAAAACTTGTCGCTATTGGAATGAAATGTAACCAACACAAATTCAAGCTGACCAAAGCCACTGTTAAAAGGTACCCTGTGGAATATGTGACCACTAGGAGCGCTATGGAGCAATGTTTTCACGAGTGGGTCCCTGCTTTGGAGGACGCAGATAGTACGTACACGGGTGGGACAATTCATATCCTGCCATCTGTGTCACACTATTCTGCTGATCAACAATTGGTCATGGTCATGCATCAGCAAGCACACTTTGATACAAATACTGCACAATGCATTATACAAAGAAAAAACAGCTTTGCAAATGTTTTATGAGGAAGGAAATGCACTCAACATGTTTATTAGACCTCAAGGATGCACACGGTGTGTTTTGGTGAGAAACACTGAAAACATAACTTTTGTCTGTTTACAAGAAAACGCCCATTTAACAGCCACCTTTCAAGCGAACAGTGATAATTGCTTGATACTACAGAAATAGATTTTTAGTGGAGTATCACTTCGGAATTTGCTTTGCCCTCGGATGGAAAAAAGCTAGTGACATCTTGCACTGATTAAAAGGTATGAGCTGGAGAAGGAAGTGAAGAGACATGGGAAACAGTAAGCGTTGACTGGAGTCCTACCTGTGGACATGAAGAAGGGGATGCGGAACTTGCCACTGAGGACACGCGCCCGCAAATTTTGTAGGGTGCTGCCGTCGAAAGGCAGGGCACCACACACCAACACATATAACACCACACCTAAGCTCTATACAGAGAAAAGACAGCAGGAAACAAACTATGACTACATCATTTTTAAATAGCTCTTCAACAAACAATTATAGTCATTATTAGTAAACCCAGAGCCCTATAGACTATTGAAGAAATTGGATACTATATTTTAAACCTCTCATTCATTCAGGATTCTTTTTTTTAATTTGTCTTCCTGGAAAGTTCAAGCCAGTTAGCTACACCCTACGCATACCTAAAAGTCTACTCACCCATATATCTACTTTAGGTCCGTCATACTCCTTGCCCTCAAAGAGTTCTGGTGCGGCATAGGGAGGGCTGCCACACCACGTCTTCAACAGCTGGCCTCGAGAAAACAGGTTACTGAAGCCAAAATCTGACACGGGGAGAGGAGACATTTAATCAATCTTATCACTTTTCTTCCGAGTAAATTCAATCAACCCAGGAAAATGCTCCAAATGAACATGTTGCCGCTTGTCTACGCCCACTCACCAAAACCACTAAATTAAGTTTCCCACCCATACATTCTTAAGTGCAAACACACACACCTGCGATTTTGATGTTGAGGTTGTGGTCCAGCAACAGATTCTCAGCCTTCAGGTCTCTGTGGACGATGTTGCGGCAGTGACAGAAATGGACTGCTGCCACAATCTGCTTGAACTTCCTCCTGGCGTCCTTTTCCGCCATACGCCCATGAGCCACCAGGTGATCTACACACACACACACACACAATGTGCAGTTTAGAGATTTATGGTACTCATTTGTATCTTTGAATATACAGGAAGTGAGGCCTGTTATTCTGTTCTGATTCAGCCTAATAAATCACAACATTAATCATCAAGGAGAAATGCAAGGTTTTTTCTAATTCTTTAGAAAACAGAGAAATGGGACATAGGAGACTGGATATGACTCAGAGTTTCAGAGAGGCATTTCAACTCTACAAATAAGTGGCACAAAAGGCAAGAGGAAGTAAATAATGGAAAAAACATGAAATCAAGCTGTGTTCAGTAAAACTTAAAAAAAGGTAACACAAAAATGAACATGCAATGCAAACAAACCAATCATGGTGATAATGATAAAAAACTAAAACCCACTTCTAACCAAAATTATAATTAGATTTAGACTTTTTACTTAGCAAAATTGCCAGACATTTTAAAGACCAGTTGTGCTTGAAAGTTGTTGAAAGTTGCACAATTTCAAAATCAAAAGGAAACAAACTGTAAAGCAGAGGGAGCAGAGGCAATGACAAAGACAATCTACATCAAGGTGCGTGAACAGTGGGGAGCTCCCTTACCGAATATCTCTCCACCGCTAGCGTACTCTGTTACCAGGTAGATCATCCTCTCTGTCTCCATCACCTAAACACAAAGATATTGATAAGAACCAGGACCTACAGACCCACTGACAGGCCAACATTTAGTGATGGGCGGTCCACCCGTTACACAACAGAATGAGTAAGTAGTGTTTAGCATGTAAAAAGAAGGATTTAAATACAACAAAAACTGCCATTTATTCAGTGTAGTGTTCAATGTATGCATGTGTGCAGATTTCAACATTAAGTTTTGTGGCACAGTGATTAGATTATGTTTAAACTGGTTGGGGCTGTTTCAGACAAGATGCTGTAAAAGTTGACTTGTGACAGGTTGGTTTCCCCACACAGGTGGAAAGGTTTGGGTGACGAAAACACATTGGGAAACGCTCTCTTTTCTCAACTTCTACCACTGAGTCTCACCAGAGCGAAGCTCTTAGGCAGAAGACTGGTTGTACCGGGCAGCCCCCCAGATATACAACCATGAATGTGAAAAGAAACTGAACTTTTCCTGGATACAAAATTCTTTCCAGGTACATTTTACAATTTAATCCCAACCAATGCCTACAATCTTCAATACATTGGTACAGTTAACCCAAAAATGGCAGGTATCATCAGATATATTTTATTTGCCCTTTTCCTATGGGGCCATGGGTCTCAGGTGTACGATGTGAGCACTGTGGGTGAGTGCGAGTGTGCACCTGGTAGAGGCGGATGATGTGGGGGTGCTTCAGCAACTTCATGATTTGCACCTCTCTGAAGATCTTTTTCAGGTTCTCATCGTCCAGCTGGGTCTTATCCACTATTTTTATAGCCACCTGGAGACAGAGAGACAAGAAAGGGATGGAGTTAGAGATAAGGATGAATGATGAGAGAGGGTGAAGTGGTGGAGAGAGAGGTCCAGATTAAGGAGGAAACAGTGAGGGAAAGAGGGGGGTACAGAAGACAGAAAAAGAGCGAGTGAAAGAAAGTAAGGAGACAAAACAAGAAAGAATTTATCGTAAACCATGCAATACGTTTACCAGCTCAAAATACAAACAATATATTCATATTAATGGTGTTTAGCTGACACTTAAATTACAGGCAACAACACCAGGGCACAGCCCCAGGGCCCTTGCAATATTGCTGTGATAACACAATAATCATAGAAGAGCAAAGTGCCAAGGAAATAACCAGCAAAGAAGCTAAGAGGAGGGGAGTCAGACATACTCAATCTAACATGACCTGGCACAGCAAATCCATTAACAAACAACAATAAGTAATAAACACAAATAATTGTCTGCCACCGGTTGAGTTAAGAAAACAAGATCCTACGAGGAGATACTGGAGATTCCAGCTTGTTTGGGTAACCTGACCTGAGCCATGACCTTCGGCTGCAAGCACGACTCTTGCGTAACTGCTGAGCCCTGGACAATGGCTCCGGCAGTGTGGACGGTGATGGTGTGTGACAGGAGCTTTGCTCTGCCACTTACGAATGGGGAGACGTCTTTAATGACTTAATCAAGCGAATCTAATGGGGCTGCCCCAAAACACAGCATCTTCCAAAAATAGATGGGCGAGTATGAGTGTGTGTGAAAAAATGAAAAGAATGCGTCCTGCAACACACACACACACACCCCCGCTAAATTCTGTTGAGTGACATCCCAACCTCCCCTTTTCCCCAATACCAAACATGAAGAAGAGGAGGTCATCTGAAGCCCTTCAAGGCTGACTTCCTGTTGCAGACAGGAAGGGGAAGTCAGGGAGAGCGAAGAGGGGGCTCCTGAGAGAGCACAGAATCACATCTAACAGTGGCATTAATCCAGATCAGTGTATGTCTGTGTGTAGCTTCCCTTCAGGCAGGGCCCTTCCCTTCAAGGGCACTGTACAATTGTGCAAAACATGTGTATTGGTAGAGTTCAAGTCCTCCCTACATGTACTCATTTACAAAGACTGATGTCAGTTTACCAACCTTGGTGTTTTGCAGTTTAACCAATTATTCCATTATGCAAGTTTTGTGGATGAGCTCTTAATTTAAAAAGATATCCTGTGTTTGTTAAGAATTAAAATGGTAGAGTGTCACCCAGCCTTAAGACGCTTATAGCCCACCTAATACAATCAGACTTGTATTTTTTGTATTAGCATATTGCCATCTACAACACTGAACATCAGCAAAAATAGTATTAAGTATTATTTAAAAAAAAAAAAAAAAAACATCTCTTGCCATGTATGTGTATATGTATGCATATGTGTGGAATGCATTTCTATGTGGTATTTTAAGCTCTAGGAATCTATTCTTGTAATTGGCAGTCATCCAGTATTGTTGATGTAATCACTCCCCTCTGCATCTTCTGGAGGGTAACAACAGGACATCTGGATCACACACACTCCCACACTCAACCGTATTCCGAAAATCTACACGTACACATTATGCTAATTTTGAGGACAGTGAGTCCTTCTGAAAATTGGGAAACTGGGCTACAATTATAATCGTACAGAGACTTGGTGTGTGTCCGATTCCCCTTGAGCCTGGGAAATTGGTCAGTGGCTGCATGACAAGATGGGGCACTTAGAAGTTAACTGACACTGTGGAGTTTAAAACATTTCAGGTTTGACATATTGGTCACTCAACTGCTGTGTTTCACCCACCATAAAGATTGGATGATGAATCAGTTAAGGACATTGCTAAAGATTTCCATCCCTTGTAAGGACTTTGCAATGCTAACAGGCATAGACCTAGCTAGATGAGCAGTGATACTAGCTGGTAAGCTGTACTCAGCAAACAACCATGTGATCAGTATATATCTCAAAGGTTGGGTCTCCAGCTTTAGCTCCAGCCAAGGTACAGTAAATATGTTGTGACTGAGCCCATGTACCTTAGCTGCCTCAGGGTGTTCAGTCGGCTTTGCACTAGATTCTATGACTCTGGAATTTTCCATCAAAAGATCTGGGGTCACACACACACACTCCAGAGTGTCACATAGCCCCTCCGATCACAAGACAGTGACCTCAACACAGTACCACACACACACACACACACACCGACTCTAGCTTTACAGTACAAAAGAAATAATAGCAGCTGATGGCAACAAAACAAGAGTTTAAAATAAAATACCCATCTTAAACAAAACATTTCAGAAAAATGTAATAATTTCTTTTGACATTAGCGGAATCGTTCTTTATTTCAGGCGGCGCACTTCCTCTATAGACTGTACACTGCAAGAACCCCTGCAATATGCTAAGAAGCGTAAAGTACAAGCAAATTGTAGATCAAACTATAGATCTAAATGGCATCCAAGTCCCCCTCTCTTTTCACAATGACATTTTCCATTGGATCGATTATTACACATATCACAAGGTTTCAGGTGATTGCCAGGTTTCATGCAAGTGTACAACAACAATGTAGCTACCACATAAAGCAGGACTTCTCAAAGTCCGGACCTCGGTCCGCATCCAGAAGGAACGGCAAGTGAATCCGGACCCAGCCCATACCTCATGTTATGAATACAATACGTTATGAAGTGTATTGTTTTCTATTTTGAAATACATACATACAATGTTGATCAATAAATTGTTAGTTATGTTGCATATACAGTGTAGCCGGAGATCATTCACAGCGATCCTCCACATGAATGTGGTTATAATGTGTCTTATTTCCCTGTTGTTGACATTGTTGTCATGGCGACGTTAACTGCTGGAAAGAGTGCTGTGTGTTGTTGCTGCCGAGCTCACGCAGTAACGTTACACCAGAGAATTTGCCATCAGCTCCTAAATCGCATACAGAATGTGTCTCGTTTCCTCTAGTACATGATTTATACAACTAGTGTAAATGTAGCTTAATAATATGTCTGAGTCAGAAATAAGTATGCACTAACTGTCTGAGCTGTGTCTGCCTCAGTTTCATTTTTTTTCTGCCTCGGTTTCGTTCTGGGCGAATCAAAAGAGATGTGACGTCAATTGCGACATGAGCAGCCTACCTGTAAACAGAGAAGGGGGGGTCTTCGCACAACAAGATGTTGCTGTCAAAATTTACAAAGAAAAGAAAAATTGACCAAGAAAACCTAATCCTCAAAGAGGAGTGGACAGACAAATATGCGTTCATTTTGCCCCAATGCAGCACAAAGACCATGTATTTGATTTGCACAGAAACAGTCGGGAGAGTGGTAATGTAAAATGTCACTATGACACCAAGCACAGCCATTTCGAACAGCAGTATCCACAGAACAGCAACTGATTGCAGGCATACAATTCCATTTCTCCCACTAGGCTCAAATGTATTTGTTGAACTTGAATGTATGTTGCTTTAAAGTTATAAGTGAGTTCATGTTAAATGTTTTTTGTTATAGCCAATCGTTCTGGACCTCTGACCTTGAATAAAAAGCAGATGCGGACCTTTGAGTAATAAGTTTGAGAACCCCTGATATAGAGGCTAGTAAGACCGAGATTACTGGGAGCTTGTTAGGAGCTTATACACAGGCTAATGACCTAGCAACAGCCGGCAAATGTATGTCCTGTATAAACATATACAAGGACACAAGAAAGCATTGGCTGGCTGAGGTAGACGCTGCTGTACCAAGACACTACCACGTTAAAACGTGTGAGAAAATCTAATTGTGCTACACACCTGCGATCATGCAGACAATGGGTTTGTTGTTGTTCTGTGAGAGGGAAATTTCATTATCACTAGCAATAATGCACATAATGTGTAAAAAAAAATACCTGCAGTTTCAGCATAGTGATGTTTTGGAAAAGCAATACACTGACTTATTAAATGTGTACTACTATGTGTGAGATAAGGGCATGACCTATGCCATGCCACTATAGTTGCAACGATTAATCGTGAAAATAATGGGCAGATTAATTGATAATGAAAGTAATTGTTAGTTGCAGCCCGACATGCCACTAATTTCTAAGAAGCTGTTTACACAACAAAGCATAGAGTGGCTTTTTCAAATTGAGACAACATGAAAGTCATTTGTGTAAGTGCATAACACTCCATGATTCTTGAGTAAATTAGGCTGAGTAATTTGTCTTTTTGACAAATGACAGATGTTTACATCTGCTAAAATAACTGCATTACTGTACTATTAGCCATTCAAATACACATGATAGCAAATCTCCAATGACTCTGACTGACTCTGGTTAAACAGGCTGTGAAGACTAGGCAGGTTCCACAGTGTCAATGTCTCTGTTTTCAATTCATATTTACTTAGAAATAAATGGAATGGACAAAATATTAAAAGCATCTCTCAGTATAATACAATACAATTCAACAGTAACAGCCACAAAAATTACCATTAAATTGAATCTCGAAAATAGTTTTAACAAAAACTAACATTATAACCCTCATGAAGTTAGGATTTATTGCAGGACTGTTGTATTAGACTGCATTAGTTTTAGCTACAGGTACAACTCACTGTAGACTAAACAATAAAAAATAATGACAAAAAAATTACATAATATTCAACAAGGAAAAAATAATTCATCACAGTCCTGGTTGAAGTATTTTTCATCCCTATATTCTCTGATGAAATAATACTGGAAGTAGTGAAATGTATCCCTCATTATGCTATGATAAAAGAGCTGCAAGCATTGTTTTTCCTTGGTCTATTACACAGGTTTAGATTTTTTGAGCAAAATGTAAGTACATAATATAAGAACAAATCTAAAATCACACAGCATTAAAAGTGAAGTAAGATTTTATATATGATGTTCATATCCTTCCAGCATTCTTTAGGACTCTCCAATATTCACTTTGAAAACATCCATCCATGACTCAACTATGATACTAATCCTAAACAGAGAACTGGGTCTATGGTGTAACGTCTACAGTGGGAAGCTGGGGTAAGCGCGCACACACACAGGTGTGGTGATATTATGTATGAGGTTAACCTTGATCAACAGGACACACACACACACACACACACACACACACACACACACACACACACACACACACACACACACACACACACACACACACACACACACACACACACACACACGGCTGCTTGGTATGAAGCTAAAACTGTGGCTTTTGTGTGTGTGTTTGTATAAAGTCACGAGGAGATCGCCATACACACAAGGTCACAGCGGTTCAGCACTATGACTGAATTATGCACGTTCACATACAGAGATGAGTGTACAGGCAGTATGAGTCAGCACAATGCCTCTCAGAGATGTTCTACTGTGTGTGTGTTTTGCACTTGTATGACTTTATGTGTGGAAATGACTCAGTTGAGTGTGTCAGGCTGAAAGTACAAGACTGGGGACACGCTACAGTGTGGAAAAACTGGACATCACACATTCATTTGCAGTTTTTTTTCTTCTTCTTGCATAGCAGAACCCACACTTTATGGCAAATCAATTCTGAGACCTAACCATAACCAGTATTCGGCAAAGTAGTTTTGATGAACACATAGATCACAACGGTCAGTTGACTTCCATTAGTACCATCATGATGACCACAACTTAATTACCATTTTATTTATAGAGCAAACTAACAAATTCAATATGAAATTATAGAGCATAAAGAATATTTTCATAAAATAAAATTCGATTTCTCAATGACACCCCATCACCCCAGCCTGGCTGCCTCTGCACAGTCCACATCCCCATCTTGACAGTGATTGTTGATTGGTGCTTACAAAAGAAGAAACCAGCAGTTCCAGTTTGGCACAGGCTTTACAATAGGACAAACCTATCTCTATTAGATAGGTAAATATCCAAACTCTTCTTTAAGAAATGCTACAAGGATGCACCTTTGTATTGGCATCATAGTTTTCTAAATTCTAAAATTGGAATTGGAATTGAGGAAGACTTACCATTTTACATTATGCTACCTTCTCTCAAAAACACTAAGTCTTCATACTACAACATAGAACAAACTTAAATATAAAAACTGAGCATTTTTGCTTTACTTGAGCTATATCTTCACTAGTTGTAGCAGGTCTTATGTTCATACAGCCCCCCAACAGTCATATCATCTCTGCCTGTCCACTGTGATCATGCCAAGCATTCACGGTAGAGCTGCAGTGATTAGTCGATTAATCGATTAAAAGAAAATGAATGAGCAACTATTTTGATAATCAATGAATCGTCACTTTTCATGCAAAAACGCCAAACATTTGCTGGTTCCAGCTTTTCAAATTTGAGGATTTGCTGCATTTCTTTATAGTAAATAAAATATCTTTGGGTTTTGGACTTGACAAAGTTAAGAGCAGTTTAATTACTTTAATATCTCAGACAAATTATTAATTGAGAAAATAATCAGCAGATTAATCGATAATGAAAATAAACGTTATTTGCTGCACCCTGCTTCATGGTATGGGTGGGTGATATGACTCTGGATGTATTTGACCATTGTGTACAACGTTGTAAATCGATGAGCAGGACTGCTTTATGGCAGTATTGGATTTTTGTATGATTTTTGCATTTAAGTGACTTTGATGTATTTCACAGGATTAGCCTGTCTGGTTATATAATCCATTTACAATTTCAAATGATTTTCCAGAAAATGTACTATATCACAATTTATAGGCCATTACTATCAGGACATAAAGTTCCATATACCTTAGTAGAGGAATGTATCCATGTTGCCCACTCTTAGTGCACAGATCATGTTATAAACACTCCGGAAGGCGTGTATTCAAAGCAGCAGCAACAACCTCAGCTCTTCACAACTACGAACAGCTGTTCGTACATGGTTACAACTAAGGACGCAGCAGAAGACGACTAGAGGGCAAGAACATAAGTCAAGCAGAAACACTGCCTTTGTCATATTATTCACCCAAATGAAAGCACATTTGAGCGTGCGTATGTGTGCCTTTGAGAAACATAGAGGGGATGCTGCATGTTAGAGAGCTTTGCATGAGAGTGTGTGTGAGTGTGACTGAGTGAAATTGTTACACAGTGCATTAGGCCTGTTACCTAACGCCTGCCATCCTGCCTGCCCTCTTCCTCCTGCTCATCCTCCTCTTGCTTAAAAAACATTTGAGAGGAGGGGGGGGCAGGAAGAGGAGGAAGGGGAAAAGGCCTGCTTCCCCACAGAGGGACAGGTTAGGACACGCTGCACAGTGCCATCTTTCACCAGTCTCGCTCACCTTAGTGTGGGCACAACAAGACAGAGAGGGCTTTTCAAAGTGTGTCTTTACTTGATCCTCCTTAGTCAGGTCATACAAGGGCACTGACCATACCTCCTTTATCAAGCTATTACAAGTATGCACAAACACAAACATACTGTATACAGGCAGTCCTGCCAATTCACTGTATTTCAGTGGGCTTATCAAACAAACACTCACTCGGAAAAGATTGTGTCAAAATATCCACTCAAATATGATACATTGCTGGCATACAGGTACATTACTGAAGACAAAAAACAGCATATTTTATGGAGATTACATTCAATTACATGACTGACAGAACATTAAAATCTTGATAATCATTTTATCGATGTAGTCTATTATGACAAAAGAATGGCAACATTTTTTTTTAGCAATTGATCAGATTAAGTAAGACATCTTAAGATAAAACTTCAGGCTCTTGTGATTTGTGATCAGCAGTATTTTTTACAATCTCAACAAATAAATGCCTGATTATTCATCAGTAGTGAAAGAAGATTGTTTGTTGCTGCCCTGCAGATCAGCACTTGCTGCTAAGAGAAATCTGCAACACTCAGACATGTTGGTCTGTCATCACCATACATGAATATTAGCACTGACAGTTTACCTAGAGGCCAGCCAGGACCAAAAATCGTTTATTATTCCTGACTGGCAGCGATGGACAGTTTCCAAAATTTTCAGAGCCAGAATATTGATGAAAGATTTCACTGACTCAATCAATTAATTGCGCATAGAAAATCTATTCTATTCAATGGCTGATAATGGCCGTAGAAAGGATGTGCAAATATGCCATCTGTTAAGGAAGGTGGCCAGCATTTGAAATATCATCTCAAATAAAGTGCATTGAAACCCAAGGCAACTTCAGGCCTGATTAACAGCCTATCAAATTGCAGTGTGGGCCGATCAGTTCCATAACCTCGGTCACCAGGAAAATAATTCTTTCAACAACTTGGCTATCTGTGTGTGAAACCCAAGAAGCAGCATGTGCATACACTGACCATTTCTTAACCAGCGTCTGTTCCAAGTCCAACATCTCATTTAAACATACTTCATAAAATTTTTGCATATCCCCATGGACATTTCACCATGAAGTTGTGCTGAAATCTCTGGAGACATCAATGAGCGGTGGTGATAAACAACACTAAGAATGGACACAGAATTGGAACTCAAATTGCAACATTTTGTAATCTGAATGATCTTGAAAGATTAGTCGATCAGCATAAAATTAATCCCATTTATAATTAAAAATACAAAACATTACAGCAGGTTACATCTTCTCAAATGTGAGGATATACTGTGTATCTCAGTTTTATATCATTATAAATTAAATATATTTGTTTTGGTCTGTTGGTCAGACAAAGAAAGCTACTTGAAGATGTCACTTTGGGGTTTGGGAAGTCATGATGTGCATTTTTCTCTGTTACTCTGATACTTTATACACTAAACAATTCATTGAGAAAAAATAACCAACAGATAAATTGATAATAAAAAGCATCATTAGTTAGATTGTTACATTTGTATATATGATTTACTAATATCTATCATTACTTAATATTTATCATTGCCAACACTGTATTGTAATGCATGTATAGACCATGTCAAACAATGTATTCTTTGATATGTCAGTTAGTTTAAATGTTCACGAGCTGACATTTTTCACACTGGCTGCAACTAAAATGCCAGCTATTCCTGTAAGTTGATCTGGGCTACTACTACTTAATTTTTGCAAAATCCAAAATGAAAATCAAGGAGAACTAATTGGTTGCCGGTGCTGCTGCAATAACTGAAAAAAACAGATCTCAAATATCACAAGCAATAATGGTTTGGTCATAGTCTATCGAGTCCCTAGATTCATATTCAGAGTTAATGGAAAACGTATGCCCCTTGTTGAAGGGTCATGACCAGCAATAAAGTTTATGGAGAGACTGAACACTGAAATCAACATTTATCAAGACAGCAGCAAAGTGAGGCCCAACACCCTTTAGCATAGCGTCTGTGTGAGAGCATCAAAACTCCTGTTTTGACTTCCACTTCACTAGCTTGCCTTTGTCTAGAGGAGATGAACTTTCACTATTACAACATCCAGGCGCAGCACATGGACTGCCTCCACGAGAATTTGCAAAAATACATGGTTGAAATGGCCGTGTCTATAGGGGAAATAAACTTTAAACAAATTGAATGTTTTGTGTTTAACAAAACAGCACAGAGCAAATGAGGCATAGAAAGGGACTATCCCTTCTAAGCTACCAAGTATAAATAACCAGGCCCTCTTCTGTGTGACTGCACTGCAGGATACCATCCAGGCTCCATCTAACAACGGAGAGAGTTGTTGGGCTATTTTTGACTAGTCAGCATTTCTCATTGGATCGTTATAAAACCTAGGCCATGAAACAAGGCTCCAAAGAACATTTCACCTGATGACTGATCATCATATTCATGATATCCACAGGCATGTAAAAGCACACTCCTATTCTTCTGATATTCATGAGCAACTGGGGGTGCTGAAACCCCTGAGCTACTTGATGAAAATCATGAGCTGACTGGTCCGTCTGTGACCACTACCATCAACAGACAACAAACAACAAGGCATGTCTTTCATTCGGTCAGTCCACGCTTCACTGTCATTTTGTCCTCTGCCTGTCTCTCACACTCAGACAGACAGTCAGACACAGCCACACACACATCCAGGCAAGCATAAACAGGCTCACACACAAGGAGTAAAGCTTCATAACCAGCTCATCAATCTCTCACTATAATGTTGCTACTGTACTGTCTTTGTATTACTCAAGACTGGCCATACTGCTCCCATACCTACTAGTCTGTAAATGACATTATAGTCATAAAGACAAAACACTACATGGCAATCACTGACCCAAGCTTATTTTGGCCTCATGAAGCTAAATGGGAGGTTTTCTGGGCTATGTGGAACAAATCACCCAAATGACTCGTGTCTGGCTGTCTGTGTGTATGTCAACAAGGGCACAGAGGTAAAGCTGCATACTCAGCTGCCTTGACACACCTTTATTTGTTCCATTCGAATTACAGGCTCTTCAACAGGTAAAGAAAACAAACAATTATACTGGGGGAGCCGTCTATAAGTTTATGCTTCGGCTACCCCTATTTGTAGAGTGTTTAACCGAGGATCCATCATAAGGAGGGCTTTCTCATGTCACCTTGTTGCAAGTATGGTCCTGAGTGAAAGCTCCCCATCAGGCTGGAAATCAAAGTGTATCTTAGCAGAAATATTACTGATGCTGTTGTTGTCAAATTCATCAACTGAGGCTATCGGGTTAGTTACCATGCCTGTCAAGAAGACAAAGCCAACATATCGAGTGACAACAGACAGGTCACAGGCAAATAAAGCTTTGAAACATTAAGGAACCTGATCCAATAGGTCAGCACAGAAGAAAATAGAATATTTTAGCGCTCCCTTCCGCTTAAAATGCCCCAAACTTCCCCCACCTACCATAAAAGGTCCAAAACTTGTTTGCAACAAACACTAACAGGCCCATTTAAAAAAAAAAAAAAAAAAAAAGTCTGGGTACAATGTTAAGTGTCATGTTCAGAGTTATAGATTGGCAGCACAGGACTGACTTGTTCTGTGTTTTGCATGAACATCATTTGTTGATAACAGTGTCTGCTAGTGAACGTGTCAATCATCCAGTATACTGCTAACTGACGCAAAAGCATCTATGTACACTCAAAGTGTGTGGTGGCAGTTTTAAAACCACTAATATTGCCATGTTTTCTTGTCAGGGAGGCTTCATGGAAATGCCACCCAGCTATTAACTGAGATATCAGAAATAAATACCACAAATTGGTACATGAAGGTGAACTACAGCTCTGATAAACTGGTTAAGTTACACCACGACAAAATGGCTGTGTTTCACTAAAAAGAAAGGATAAAAGGAAAGTGGTTTGTTTATTTAAAACCATCCTCTGTCAAGGTGGCTAAATGAAAAGGCTAACGTTACAGTCTCTGGCTCTGCCATAGTTGGCTTTAACCAGTTTTCGTTGGTACTTCTACGTTGAAATTCATAGAGAGCCATCAACACTTGGGCAGCCCACACCTACCAACTTTGGAAGTTCGTTGTTAATTTAAAGTTATCCAGTAGAGTGCTGCAAACTTTTACCCTGTGTGTTGGCATCTGTCTGAGAGATATCTTCATCTAGCCAAACAGCTAATAAGCTAGCTACTACAGTCTCTTCTTCATCTTCGTCGATACCCTTCTCTCCGTCCTCTGCGCTTTGCCACACATTAACCTCGGGCCCTTCTAGCTTTGCTTGAAAATAACTACTTAATGTAAGTGAACTCGGATTTATCTCGCAGTCGACGTGTTTGTATTCAGCAGCTAGAGGTGATGCCCCGTGTCGAGCGGACCCCCAACACCAAGCAGCGGTGTCACCAAAGCGGGACGGCCGTCTAGTCTCCAGAGCCTGAAGGCCCCAGCGTCATCCCGAGTACATGGTCGAAAAGGCTTAAAATAAAACAGTGACAGCTGGTAACTGTCCACCTCTGGCTCTCGGACATCAGTCGTCTTACCTTTGCTTTGGTAATGATGTGTGTGGCTAGTTTAACAACCGCGAAATTTCCCTTGCCGATGGTCCGCTCGATTTCGTAGTGGCCCACTCGGGCTGGGGGGGGCCTGGTGGCCGAAGTGTGGCCAGGATTGGCGATGCACCCAGTGGCCGTGCTGGTACGACTGGAGTGGCTGATCCCGGAGGATGGCTGGGCTCGGTTCTGGGTGCCCATGCCTGCGTGGGTCGGTCGGGCAGAGTGCGTAATCCCGGCCGCAGCGGACCCAGCAGCACCTCCGCTTGACACGGCCGCCATCTTCTCGCCTCTCTGCGGGAACAACAAGCAGCCTTGCGCAGCGCGCATCGCGGGCACGCCCCCGCCCTGCGTCATTTTACGCGGAACGCTCCTCCGCAGCGCCCTCTTTAGGTTGTAACCATGGTGACGATCAGCGTAACAAGTGACTTCATCCACAGAAACGTATTGTGGTTGCCTTGGCGACAAAGAAGTGCGCATTATCACTCTGGTTCCCATGATTCAGTGATTCCTTGCAAACTGCTGCACTTTGTATGATCAGACGGGTTCATGAGGCTTTAAAGGTATACGCCGCTCTGACACTGCGATGACACATTCACATCATCAAGTTGAGGAAAACACATTCTCGAGCCGAAATGCCACTCTGCCATACTCTGTCACACATAACTGACGTTATGAATATTTACACAAAGGTATGTTCGCAGTTTCTAGCGGTCGATTCTGCAATGCCATGATGAGGTCTACACAAAGCATGACCATATTTCAGTTTTATTTATATAGCGCCATATCATAACAAAGTTATCTCAGGGCACTTTTTCGAATAGAGCAAGTCTAGACCGACTCTTTATATTTACAGAGACCCAACAGTTCCCACCATGAGCAAGCACTATGCGACAGTGGCAAGGAAAAACTCCCTTTTAACAGGTAGAAACCTCGAGCAGAACCAGGCTCAAGGTGGGCGGTCATCTGCCTCGACCGGTTGGGTTGAAGGGGGAAGGGGGGAGCGGGAGAGAGAGCAGGAGGAAAGAGAACATACAGCAGCTCAATACAGCATAGATATGGTAATGGCATTGATGTTAACACCAACAGAAACAACACTAAGAGCAACATTATAATAGCAATACTAATAACAGCAACAACAGCAATAGCATCAGCGGGTGCAGAGCAGGAGCACGGGGGCAGCAGGCGGCAGCAACCACAGACCCAGACTCCACAGCTCCAGAGGCAGAAACACCTGCAGAAAGCAACAGAAGGGAGAGAGAGAGAGAGAGAGCACACAACTACGGGAAGAAGTTGAATTAATAACAAGCATTGATGGGATATGAGGGCGTACAGATGGAGAGGAAGAGGAGGAGAAAGGAGCTCAGTGCATCATAGGAAGTCCCCCGGCAGTCTAGGCCTATAGCAGCATAACTAAGGGGGGGCTCAGGGGTCACCTGAGTCAGCCCTACTATAAGCTTTATCAAAGAGGAAAGTCTTAAGCCTACTCTTAAATGTGAGGAGGTTGTCCGCCTCCCGTACACAAACTGGGATCTGGTTCCACAGGAGAGGAGCTTGATAGCTGAAGGCTCTGGCTCCCATTCTACTTTTAGAGACTCTAGGAACCACAAGGAACCCTGCATTCTGGGAGCGCAGTGCTCTAGTGGGGTAATAGGGTACTATGAGCTCTTTAAGATATGATGGTGCCTGACCATTTAGGGCTTTGAAGGTGAGGAGAAGGATTTTAAATTCTATTCTGGATTTTACAGGGAGCCAGTGTAGAGAAGCTAATATTGGCGAAATATGATCTCTTTTTCTGGTTCTTGTCAGTGAACGTGCCGCAGCATTCTGAATCAGCTGGAGAGTCTTAAGGGACTTATTGGGGCAGCCTGATAATAGAGAGTTGCAATAGTCCAGCCTAGACGTAACAAATGCATGGACTAGTTTTTCTGCATCTTTTTGAGATAGGATGTGCCTGATTTTTGCAATGTTACGTAAATGAAAAAAGGCAGTTCTTGAAGTTTGTTTTATTTGGGAGTTAAAGGACATATCCTGATCAAAGATAACTCCAAGATTCCTTACGGTTTCGCTGGAGGCCAGGGCAATGCCATCTAGAGAAACTATATCTTTAGATAATGTGTTTCGAAGGTGTTCGGGGCCAAGTACAATAACTTCGGTTTTGTCTGAGTTTAACATCAGAAAATTGCAGGTCATCCAGGCCTTTATGTCCTTAAGGCATGCCTGAAGTTTGTACTGTTATGTACTGTTTTGTACATATGTACTGTTCGTGCACACCCTTCTGTTTTGATTGCCAATGTGTAATTCTTTAATTTTACATAAATATTTTTGGTAGAAAATAATGGCATTTTTTCAATAGCTTCCATGTAATGTGACTCAGTGACTCCAAATCAATACCAACTGGACACACAGCACACACAGCACACACCCCTACTACAACTGCAGTTCTACTACACAGGTGCAGTTGAAACTAAGACTCCCCCACAGATTTAAGCACATTTCAAAGAAATACTTTATTTGCATACGGGACATTTCCAGTTTCCTTTCTGGGCCTTTTCATGTTGTGTGCTGTCCATGGCTAGACGCTGGGCATTGGAGGAATCTTCCAGTCACAACACTGGACCTGTTAAAGTGAAAAACATATTTATTTATTTATTTATTTATTTATTTATCCATCATTCATTTTTTTGTATTAAAATCGAAGAAGCACTAAAATCCAATATGAAGAGGTGTGTCCTATGTCTCCAGTCTAGTATGTGGAATGCACATACATAAAACCTATAATATCTATTCATCAACATTGCTAATTTAATAATTTAAACAAAAATAATTTAAGCAAAATAAAACGGGTAATTTCATATCATGCTGCTGTTTATTCTCACCTGTTCTGCAGAAATTGTTCAGAATAGGCTGTTTTGTAAGGGAGATGTGGTATGTGGGGACAATATAATTGTTCTATTCTGTTCTATAGCCGTCTCACCAGGTTGTAGACAGCACCACTCCATGGTAGAGAGGAGTTCCTACATCCTGTTACTCAAAACTGCATTACCAACTGAGCAAAGCAGGCAGCTGCCCTAAGTCTCAGACCCCCAGGGCCCCCAAAAGAACCAGGTTCACTATGTCAATTTGTCTGAGGTAATTTGGTTAATTGAAATGTTCTTTTGGTATGTGCACTATTAAATCAGCTGAAATGATATGTCCCTAAAGACAGACCTTGCGTTACCTAACCTCGAGGCCCTGGTTTGTAGATAGGAAAAAAGTGTCGTGCAAAAACCCAGTACAGGCCAAGGTATTCCAGGGGATATTAGATCCATTTAAATCCCATTTTAAAAGACCATTTTGATATTCAAAAAAAAGCATCAAAAATATTGAAAGTCTTCTTAGCTTTTTTGGGGTTTCAAGTCTTTAACTGGTTTGGAGCCAGCCCATTTAGATTTGTGGATGTGAAATTTACCCAGAATGATCAGCAACTGAATTATGTAGGAAAAATACATTTCCGCCCCATAAACCACATGGTACAACATCACATCAAATACATAATTCTGCACATTAATAAAATCATTTTCCCATTGATACAACTCTTAATATCTAACCTAACCCCATACTGATATATATATATATATATATATATATATATATATGTATATGTATCAATGTGTGACCAATTGCACATGTCACACATTGACAATAAAAGGATCCACAGTGCAAAATCCAAACATTCAAACAAATAAGAGAGGATGGGCAACCGCAGAAGGTGACAAAAATAAATACATTAAAAATAAAAAATAAAAAAATAAAAATAAAAAGAACATTTAAGGCACAATTTAAGAATCAAGGCGCCTCTACAGTCAGCGCACAAGTCACTGAAGGGAAACAAGCGTCTCTTGGTCAGTGCGCTCATGACGTCGCACTCGGTTTGTTTACTGACAGACTTCGTGTGTGTGTGTGTGTGTGTGTGTGTGTGTGTGTGTGTGTGTGTGTGAGCGAGCGAGCGAGCGGAGGGGGGGCGCTGTTGGTGCAGCTGTGTCACACAGTAAACAGTGAATCTCCTCACCCTCCGCAAGAGAAGTCTTCCCCGGTACGAATACAGGCCGTGACAACCGCCCACACTGGACAGACTTGAAAACCCCACTTCGTACCGTTTTATGTTTGACACGGTCCGCGACGCTGCAGCCGAACTTGCTCCGACATCAAAGCCCGACCAGCGTGCTAACCGACGCTGCTAACGTTAGCACAGCTAGGTAGCGGCGTTTCAAGTGAAGAGGAGCTGAGTATCGCATCACCTCGTTGTCTTGACACGTGTGTTATTGATTTGCTTAGCTGACAGCACCGAGTTTGATGCAGATGCCAACAGGAGGAGGAGCGAGCCTTTGGCTAATGTAAGCACCCGGCTGCCTCTCTAGCGTGCCTGTTAGCAGCTGCTGTTATTGTTGGTTACTGCTGGAAGTGGCACAGTTGCTATCAGACTAATTGTTGCTGAATGGGGTGGAGTTTTCATTAATATTGCCGCACCGGCTAGAATAACGTTAGGTATCAGTTGCCAGTTCAGGAAGACGGTGTCGGACAAAATGGTGTTAAGGAGTTGCTGGAAATCTCGACATAAAAACAGCTCTGGACCTGCTCCTTGTTGGATCCGCCGATCGGGATCAGCAGCCTTGCTCTGGTTATGTGTGACCCAGTTTGCTTGCACAGTTAGTGGGGCGGTGGGGGAGACCAAAAATGTGGTCCAGAAAGAAGCAGAGTTTGATGTCACCTACAATGACACGGTTACAAGTGAAAACCAGACCATCTATGCTTTCAATCACACCGTCTCCAGGAACAAGGTGAGTTTAAATAGACTAGTAGGTCTGTTTTTCACGGATTCGTATTAAGTAATATTGAGTGTAATATGATCTTTTCTGTTTGTCCTTTCTTTGCGTTCAGACAGAGGGAGTGCGTGTGTCTGTGGATGTGTTGTCACAGGGTTTGGAGAGTCCTATCCTGTTTGTGGTACGACAGAAGCAAGCTGTGCTGTCTTTTCAAGTCCCTCTCATACTAAGAGGACTGTAAGTATTGTAAGCTGGGCTCATCTGGAAGCACAATCTTATCTTTTCTTTCAAAATCAGCTGAAAAGAACCTAGAAAAGTAGATTGTATTTTGGTCCCTCACTCCTTTAAACCCACCCTTTTATCTCGCCACCTAGTTCGACAGCATCCAATGAAACTGAACTCGCAACAATATTTACCTGAGATGACCAGCAGAAAGTTTGATTGCTGTATGTTTTGTGTAGCCTATTAGCCTAAATCCTCTTGAGGTCTGGTCTCAGTAAATCAGATTCTACAAGTTGTAGAGGAGGCCTGAGGTTAGCCCCACTATGCTATGCCAGTATACACTATGTTTTGTGTAGTGAGAATGTCTCATATTTTGCCTTTCAAGTCTGCTATATATACTTCAAAGACCACATACCTTTTCCAGAACATTAGGGTATGTGGATATATATATCTATATATATATCTATATATATATCTATATATATATGTGTGTGTGTGTGTATATATATATATATATAATTCAAATGGAATTTGATCTGCACACTCCCCCATAGAGAATTAGAAAGAAAAAGGGACACATTAGCCGTACACATTTATCTGTATGTCATCACATTTTGTCACAATTCCTAAACGGACCAAATCAATTGTAAGTGGACTATAAGGCAAGCTTTCATAACACTGAATAGGCTTGTGTCTGTCCAACTCCGTTTTTATACTAGGCCTTTAACTATGCCTAACTAACTGCACACACCCAGATGGTACATAAAGTAATGATCCAAGGTTCCTCTTAGGGAGTGTCTGGCTTTTGCTGCTGTTCTCCCCTAGAGTGTGTGTTTAATAGCCTTGTAAGAGAAGGAAATCTGTAAATGCTAGCTGTGCTTGTTGTAGAATTTTTTGTAGATGTGGTGGAGAGAGAGGATTTTTTTAAAATCTGAGATCCCCACGTCAGATTTATTCCAAGAGGTGCTGCATTTCAGGAATGTCCCTCATTTGGAGATGTAATAGTTGTATTTCGACATTTGCTAGAATTGCAATCATTATTTCTTTCCTGGATTGAGTAAGCATTAAGGCCAGCTGTACTTTGTGGGGAGGAAGCGACAAAATCTACCACCTTAATATGTTCTGGATTGTACATAGGGCGTGCAGCTTTTGTAACCTGGCTTAATCAGGTGGGACTTCATAACGGGTTAGAAGTTCAGCTGTTTATTAGCTATTGGCCAGTCCGTCTGTGATGTGATCAGTGTCTCCCACAGGTAGTCACTGTGGTTGTGCAACACCAGAATGGCTTGGTCATAGTCTTGTGGACAGGCATGTTTTAGCAGATCACTAATGAACCTTGGACTTTCACTTCCTCCTCTGAGATCCACCAGTTAACTGCTGAGTGAGCTAACTGTAAATGAGCTATTTCAAAGTCAGCAGAGTGAAGTTACTTCTGTTTATCTAGCTTCTGTCACATGCTCTCTTTAAAATAATTCACTTCCATGTTTTGAGCTATGCCATGTGCATTTAGCAACATCTTCTAGAGCAGGGTCTTTTATTGATTTTGCTCAGGTTATTGAAGAGGCATTATCTAGTTAGGTCATCAGATTCTGAAACAGCAATCGTGGGGAATGTAGTACACTCCTATAATATTAAAGAATCTAACAGAATAATGTCCCTCCTCATCATGTAACAAGTCCATCGTTTGCTTTGATTTCTTTCTTCAAACAATCATCCATTGCTCCATTCAAAGTGTCTACCTATTCTCTGTAACCGAAAGGAGCTTCTAATAAATATAATAATATTAAATACAATTTATTTTCTGTAAATACAAATTTAAGGTCTAGTTAACTGCAAAATTCAAACCTTTTGAATGGGGGCTTGAGCTATCTTGTTTTTTCTTTATCTGTTTGACGGCCTGTCTCTCTTTCTCTCTGTCTGACTCTCTCCAGCTACCAGAGGAAGTACCCTTACAATCATGTGGGCCGGACATTGTGCCAGCCTCCGACCCGGGCCGCCTCCGAGACCCAGTACTTCTTTGTGGACGTGTCTACCCTGTCCAACCAGGGTACAAACTACCAGCTCAGGGTCAGCCGTGTTGAAAGCTTCACCCTGCTGTGAGTGATATCTGACATAATCACGCAAACACACTGTGCAGCAGCTGCCTGAATTCTCAGCTCAATGCATTTGCCATCAGGCTGGGTTTTGTAGTATGAAACAATGAACTTACTGACATGTATGCTATGTTATTTTCTCCTTGATTACAGGACAGACAAGAAATTCAGCTTCACTGCGTCACCATCCCAACCTCAGGTATAGAGCTCCATACCATAGCTTTGTGTGTCTAGAAGCATGGCACTAAGTGCTCCTTTGCAACAAGGACATTTTACTCACAGACATGTAGACAGATAGAAGACAGGGTGAGAGTCGGGGTGGAGGGTACACACGGCGTGAAACATGAGAGAAGCAGAGGAAAGACGTAAAGTGAAAAAGAGGATGTTAAGAATTGAGGGAATTTCAGATTTTACACAATAATTCAACATGCAGCGACATTCTTTAGCCATTTCTTTTTCTCTGATAAGTGCTGCTTTTCAACACATGGAAAAGAGAACCAGCCTGTGTTTTCTTTCTGGCCTTTTGTAGCACCTTTGAGATAAACCTTGTAATGATTGTCATGATTGTCACCCAGTACTTCAGTTTATCTTAGTTTCATTATGTTGTGTTTTTTTTTTATCGTGGAAATGATCACCTCCTCCTACATACAGTATACTAGATAGTGTCAAAAGACAGGAAACAGAAAATGGGTTGATCTTTTACTCTCTTCCTGACTCCATATCGTTTTCCCTCTTCTTTCTCTTGCCCTTCCTCTCAGTACTTCAAGTATGTCTTCCCAGATGGGATGGACACTGTGATCGTCAAAGTCAACTCAGACATGACCTTTCCCTGCTCCGTTATGTCCATCCAGGACATTCAGGTACAATTACTCCCCCCTCCCCTCCCCTTCAAACCAGACAGCTGCTGTCCTCAAGTGGCCCCTGGCATTGTGGTCAGCATGCAGTAACACCTGTGGGCCACATGAGGGCATACTTGAGTTCACTGCAACGGTGTCAGTTCAATTCAGTTCAATTCAGTTTTATTTATATAGCGCCATATCATAACAAAGTTATCTCAGGGCACTTTTTCGAATAGAGCAAGTCTAGACCGACTCTTTATATTTACAGAGACCCAACAGTTCCCACCATGAGCAAGCACTATGCGACAGTGGCAAGGAAAAACTCCCCTTTAACAGGTAGAAACCTCGAGCAGAACCAGGCTCAAGGTGGGCGGTCATCTGCCTCGACCGGTTGGGTTGAAGGGGGGGGGGGGGGGAGCGGGAGAGAGAGAGCAGGAGGAAAGAGAACATACAGCAGCTCAACACAGCATAGTGCCATGCAAAGCAGACATTGTCCATTTTATGATGTTCTGAGAAGATTAAACTGAGATTTTACTCTTTTACTCCTTTTTATTGTTTTGTTTTCCATGCTTAATATTACTGTTTTCTTTTTTTATTTTATCCTGTTTAGCTCTTCTCCCCTCTTGCCTTTAATCTTATACTGGTCCATGTTTCTCATTTCATTTTTCTCTCCTTCTTTTCAGTGCCCTGTCTATGACCTCGACAACAATGTGGCCTTCATTGGGATGTACCAGACTATGACAAAAAAAGGCGCAATCACTGTGCAGGTAGACACACACGTCACAGATATGGTTCTGAAATACAGAACATACTGCAGACCTTTGTGAGAAAGCCTAAAGTATACCCCCCACTCCCCCATTGCCACACAAACGGAGTCATGTCATACCTTCTAATGTCTTTGTCTGTCATCTAGAGAAAAGATTTCCCCAGCAACAGTTTCTATGTGGTGGTAGTGGTTAAAACAGAGGACGAGGCGTGCGGCGGCCCGCTGCGCTTCTACCCTCTCCGTCCTGATGAGCTGATCGACGCCGGCAACCGCAGCAAGGTCCTTGATGTGATCGTCTCCCCTGCGATCAACTGTAAGTAACCGTTCAGAGTGAGGAATAACCCATATGGATTTGTTGTACACTGTAGAGCTTGTTCCACATTGGACTTTTTAAAATGTCCGCAGTTAAAAAGCTAACATGCCTATCCAGCTATCATCAGGTTCATGATTGTGTTGTTGCAGTAGAAGCTTCTTTGGGCTTTGTCAGCAATATTTACCATGCAGCTGTTTGGAAAACAAGCATCTTTCCAGGAGCAACATTTTCATTAAACCCAGGGCTCCCAGAAGTAATAAATAAAAGTTATGTTCTCCAGAAGTGGAAAAGTTAAACTAAAGGTTTTGATTTTATGTAAGTTGTGTATGTCTCTCCCTATTGTATAGCTGTACTTAATGATGCTATATCATTTCATTATGCAGTGCAGTCGAGGTCATGCAGTGTAAGCATGTGAATAGGCGTACAGTAAATATATCTTGTCTTCACACTCCACAGCGGAGGTGTATGTGAGGGGCATGCTGTTCTGTCTGGGTATCTTCCTCTCCTTCTACCTGCTCACCCTGCTGATGGCCTGTGTGGAGAACAAGCGGTGAGATTTTGCACTTTTCTCTGCAACCAAAACAACAGTTAGTTACTGCGCTCACTTCACATTCACAGGCTTGTTTCAAATCTTTCCTTTGTAGTGATACACATATCTTCCCCTGTAGCCACAAACAATCCTCATTACAGGGCCTCAGAGACTATTTTATTAACCTTAATTGGGTTTCGTTTGGTTAAATGTGGTTAAAGGCCAGACAATTGTTTAAGTAATATCTAAAAAACAACAATTACAAGTTCACAATGTTCAAACGTATTGGTTCCACTTCAACCCAGGGCTTTGGATCTCTAATCGAAGAATGTAGGTTTCTACAGCTGCACTACAAGAAGAGCATGATACTGAAAACAAATGTTTTCCTCTCTGTTTCTGCAGAATGAATAAGAAGAGAGAGGTGTTTGAGAATCCGGCTGACACGTCGCCTGCTGAGACAGGTAACCCAGCAACTAGCTATGATGGACTGGCCCATTAGGGGCTCGTTAGAGAGTGTGTGGAGCATACTATTTTCTTCAAGTAAAGTAGATACCATAATATATATTTAATGTTAAACTACCCTTAACATGCAGTGTTATAATCATTCAACTTCAAACATTCAACTTCAGCTTTTTATGTAGAATTTAACATGTCTTTCACTCTCTCTCCCTCATGCTAATGTGTGGTTCAGCCTCCCTGCTTGGGAAGAACGGAGATGGTATATCGACACAGTTACTCCTATCTTGCCCTTTGTCTCACCGTGTTGCTTGTCTGCAGATGCTCTGCATGCATTAGTTCCCACACTAAAATTTCTCTTACCATATAAGCAGCATTCATAGAAAGGAAGATAAAGAGATGTGATTGACTTTTAGTGCTTCGCAGACTGTGTAGTAACATACACATGGACCTATTCCAAGACTGTTAGTTAAGCTTTTATGGCTTGCATCACAGAGATACAGACACACGTGACTCACATGGCTGCTTGTTAACTAACCACAAAGTGCTGTTACCATCCTGTTATTTTGCCTGGTTGTGTCACACTGGTATCCTTCTCCTCATAGCTGTACACGTTGTTGGCTGAAGAAACACATATTACATCATAGTCAACAATGCTAACGACCTGATAGATAGATAAAATCGAAGTTGTTCCATGAAACACTGGAGATAATCATTGAGATAAATGTGTACACCGCTGATGTGGTTCTTCAGCTCTGTGTGCGCATCTGTGTCTGTTCACCGCCGTGTAAGCTGACATGATTTGATTTTAAACCGCAGGACGCTTACAGCTTTTAAACGGTTCACCCTCTCACTGCAGCAGCCACCACTCTTTTCACAACAAATCGGCCTCTGCACCGCTCCGTACTCACACTTTCACCCATTCACTAAAAAGTGTTGTTTCAGATGTGTCAGGCGCCAGTTGTCTAACTGGATCCCTGCATGTGTGGTCGCCCCCCTCCCCTCTCTGTGTTTATGTACTAACAGTTCAGCTGCAGTGGTGTTTTAGTATGCAGCGTTAAGATGCTAACAAGTATCGGTTGTAGTGGTGCTTGTTCATGCATGTGCATTTTGTGAACATATACTCAACTGGGAGTTTTAAATGTGTGCTTGCATGTCTCCACAGGCAAGACTCCAGCCTCACCATACGAATACGGCTCCTTTGGTGAGTTTTGTTTCAGTTCTGGTTCTGGTTATGTCTTTGTTCGTGTGGAGATCGAATTAAATAACCTTTTTTTTTCTTCTCCAGCTGACAACGGCAGCACACTCAGTTCAGAGGCCGTCACTGACAGCGCCACGTCAACTGACAACAACTATGGCTACTTGGGTATGGACTAACATGGACACACACATTTCTTTCTGGCCCAACACTGTCGCATTGCAGCCTGGCTTGCAGGCACAGATCTAGCTCTGGTCCCTCACTGGTTTTCTGTGTGTCTTTGTTCATCAGGACAGGAGCCTTTCAAACGTCGCCCAATCCTCAATCACCTTCACCACATAGCCATCCGCATTGGTGACACACTGCCGCATAATTGGCTGAATCAGTTCAGAGTTACGCCAAACCAATCACCACTATGTGAATCATACAGCAATGAAACTTAGATGTTGATGCATGGAAGTATCCAGATTCCTAATCCGATGACAGTGAAATGAACAGCAAAACAATATTGATAGTGCAAAGCCCAAAGTACCAACAATCACTCTAGTATTTCTGTTTAATATATTTGAAAATTGCAAAGAAATTCTAAAAGGTGTGATGTGTTTGAGCACCTTTGCATCATTAACAAAAAAATTCCTTTAAATCCAGACATCCATCTATTGATCAGATTGTCCCTCCATTGAATTGAACGCCTCTTTTCTTTATCCCGCCATGACCTCCTCCTCTCTCCTCTCTTCCCTCCCTCTGCCAGAGCGGTCGTTGGAGAGTGTTGGACGAAGCAGGCAGGAGTCTCTGAGCTCTGTGGAGGAGGACGACTACGACACGCTGGACGACATAAACTCAGACAAAAACATTGTCCGCACCAAGGTTCACCTCGTCTCTCCATCTCAATACGCATGACTCTTTTTATTTATTTTTTTGTAAATGGCAAGTCAGCTCTGCTTGTAATGTACTTAAGGCTAGTTACTAGACACGTCAGGATGTTTAAATGTCACCATTCCTTGCTGCGGCCCATTTTACGTGATGACAATCAGTAATAATGTTCTCTCCTCGTTCCAGAAATTTCTATATGTGTCTGACCTGGCCCGCAAAGACAAGAGGGTCCTCAGCAAGAAATACCAAATCTACTTCTGGTGAGAACACTGGTTACACAGAGAATGACAAATAACCAACTACAACAATTAATACAAGAACAAAGGTCCCTTTACATCCCAGTCTACGTCAAATAGATCCACAATTCATTAACCAACTGATAGATAACGACAGTTTGTTACCATTTTGACGTTATATCTTATGAAATCTAAAAAATGTAGTTTTGAATTCTGTGCTGAAATTATACATTATGCTCTGCAATCGCAGCATCTCGCAGAGAGTCGAGTAATAGTGCAGTAAAATGAAGCTAGAAAGAACTCTGGTGGCTGATGTGAAGATGTGAAATAATGATGCACAGAATCCTTCCAACAAACCTATCATCGTGATTATGTCTCATCACTATCATTATCTTCTCTCCAGGAACATTGCCACTATTGCTGTGTTCTACGCCCTGCCTGTCGTCCAGCTGGTCATCACCTATCAGACGGTACGCCGCTGAGACATACAAAATACACCACACTCAACACACTGATGTGCACTGTAGATGGATGTTAAACTGGCTCTCTGTTCTTCAGGTAGTCAATGTTACAGGAAACCAGGACATCTGCTTCTACAACTTCCTGTGTGCCCACCCGCTGGGAGCTCTAAGGTGTGTGGTTGTGTGTGAATGTTTTATCACAACCACAGTATGGCTAACAGCATCCGTGTTTAAAGTGATGTTGAGACCGACTCTTAACTCTTGTCATACACAGCGCGTTCAACAACATCCTCAGTAACCTCGGTTACGTGATGCTGGGACTCCTCTTCCTCCTCATCGTCCTCAAAAGAGACATCGTCCACAATCGAGCCCTGGTCCGCAACGATCTCAACGCCCTGGTAAGACACGTGCACACAGACAGAAGTACAGCAGACACACTGTAAGCTGAATGAGCTCACAATGTGTGTCAACCAGCATACATGGTATTCAGGTCTATTCCTAGTTTGAAACTTGAATATTAGCACCATTTGATGTGGCTTGTTACTGTTTGGATACTCTACACTTCTAACATCTTTGTAAACCCCAATAAATAAATCAGAAATAGGAGGCACTGAAGGGAGGATACAGCACATCCAGGGACATTTGGAATATAGCGTCAAATGTATTATTTATTGAACTCCACTGCTCAATTATTAGTTCAATTTTCCTCCCTCCCACCCCCGCAGGAATGTGGTATCCCAAAGCACTTTGGTCTGTATTACGCCATGGGAACTGCTCTGATGATGGAGGGCTTGCTCAGTGCCTGCTACCACGTCTGTCCCAACTACACCAACTTCCAGTTTGGTAAGACAGCTTGTGTTCCCACTAGGCCTCCGTGTGTCCTTTGTTGTGTCTTGCAGCAGAATCACCAGCTTGACGTGACATTTGCATCCTCCACGCAGCTTTTCTGTCGTTTCTTTGAGACGATGTACAACATTGTTTGATAGAAATAGATTTTTTTTGCCAACTCTATCCTCTATATTGTTGAGAGTTTTGATGATGAACAGCTGTCAGAGAGGGTACCACTCACTCTGAAGTCACTTTGGAGGAAAGTGGAAGGTGCTGGGTTCAGTTTCCTTTTATCTTTGTGTGCAGATATAGTGTTTACCCAATTTATTCCATTCAGGCTTATAAACAGAGCTCCCACTAGGAAATTAAAATTTGTAAAGGTGGTTACCATATATGAAATGTAATGGGGTACAATCTCTGCGCAAGTCCTGTTTGATTTCCCAGGTTAGAGCTGGTGATTTGCAATAAAGACAATAAATCTGAACTGTAATTCAGTGACAACAATCTGCAGTGATTTCCTTCTTATTGTTTTAGATGATACAAGGTAGATGTGTCTGTTGTAATGTTTCTGTCTCTCTTTGCAGACACCTCCTTCATGTACATGATTGCTGGACTGTGTATGTTGAAGTTGTATCAGAAGAGACACCCAGACATCAACGCAAGTGCTTACACTGCCTACGCCTGCCTGGCTGCGGTCATCTTCTTCTCTGTGCTGGGAGTGGTACGTACACACACACACACACACACACACACAGACCACATGATAGATGAGGCCTGGACGATGTTTAACACTTGCACAAATACACATAGAGCTCTCTTCATGTTTGTGACGGTCTGCTTGCAGGTATTTGGGAAAGGAAACACGGTCTTCTGGATCGTTTTCTCAGTGATCCACATTCTGGCCACTCTCCTCCTCAGCACCCAGCTCTACTACATGGGCCGGTGGAGGCTGGGTAAGATCACAGCAAGGAACATAAAAACCTCCTATTTTTAGCCCCTGGAATCATAATGGTTTGATATTAGCGGTGGTTGATTTGAATTCATTGTGGTTTCAGACATTTATTTTATCATTTCCGTTCTGTTGCATTCAACAAAGTGCATGCATCTGTTTATAGAAATCATACATGATCATTTTAGAGAAAATGCAATATTTAAGACAGTGGTAACACCATGCTTTACACTCGCTGTATTGAGCTAATAGTAATGCTGTGTAGTGGCTTCATAACCATCAGTTTTAATTTTCCTGCAGACTCTACAGACAGAATAATATCTGCTATGTTTGTGTGTCACCTTGACATTTACTGTGTGGGTGCTGTGGATTTGATCCCCACACTTTGGACTAGTGTTCGGCTGCAGCTAACATTCGTCTGTATATTTGTGTCAGACTCTGGGGTCCTGCGCAGGATGGTGTACATCATCTACACGGACTGCATCAGACAGTGCAGTGGACCCATGTACATTGTGAGTACTAGCCAGAAACGTCTGCATCAGTACGTTTAAGTGCTGTCATGGCGTAAAGAAACAGAAATCCAAGTTTGCAAGGAATTAAGAATTTATTTAATTTATACGGTGAGACTAGAGATGCAGATAGATCTTCACGTCAGGTGGAAAATAAAAATTAAATGATTGTCATCACATTGTTCACATTGATGTGCTATTTTTATCAGGGTAAAAGCAAAAAAAAAAAAAAAAACGAGATGAAATCTGACAAATATTGTGTAAAGGTTTATCTAACAAAGAGCTAGGTGTATCAGCTGAGGTAAACTGAGTTAGTTGGTTGATTTTTGCTAAGATTGTGTAATTGTGCCTGAATTATCAATATCTAAGTCATCTTGAACACTGGCTGGTACAGTTTAAAAACCATCAATCATCTTTCCTCCTCTCTCTGTCTCACAGGACCGCATGGTTCTGCTCGTAATGGGAAACATAGTCAACTGGTCTCTGTAAGTGAACTCAGTGTTTCTTCTTTTACTTAAAGACAATAAAAGTTTAAATGTTAAATGCAGGACTAAACGATGACATCATCTCCCTGCTCCCTCTCTGCAGAGCTGCCTACGGCCTCATAGAGAGACCTAATGACTTCGCCTCCTACCTGTTGGCCATCGCCATCTGCAACCTGCTGCTCTACTTTGCCTTTTACATCATTATGAAGGTGTGTTCGCGTGTATCCATGTTAAGTAGCGTTTAGGTTTATAAGAGAACAGAAATGTTTTGTATATCTGAAGCTTTTTTTTTTTTTTTTAATGTGCGTGTGTTTAGCTGCGGAGCAGCGAGAGAATCCAGTGTCTGCCGTTGGTGTGTATTCTGTTCACAGCCGTGGTGTGGGGCTTTGCACTGTATTTCTTCTTCCAGGGTCTCAGCACCTGGCAGGTTAGTAACTCACACAGAAGGAGCATTAGCCTTTCACACCTAGTCGACTTCCACCCTTTTTAAAATTTGGCCTGAAAGAGTACACGTTGACTCTGTATTTCTCAAACTACTTAATTCCTACATAATACTGTGGCATTAGTTTACTGTGTGTGTGTTTCTCCGTCCTGACACAGAAAACTCCAGCAGAGTCTCGTGAGCACAACAGGGACTGCATCTTGCTTTCATTCTTTGACGACCACGACATCTGGCATTTCCTCTCCTCCATCGCCATGTTTGGATCCTTCCTGGTATGATCATGTTTGTTGTGTGTGTGTTTTAAGTTCATTTAGACATGCAGCATGCACACTTAACACACATACGAATAACAGCCAGTACAGTAAATACTAGACAGGGCCAGCGGATAGCTCAAAATATGTGATATTTTAAATATGAAACTTATATTGTTGAAATTGGAACCTTCAAACAGAAACTCTTTGTAAAAACCCCACTTCTTTCGTTCCCTCCTAGGTCCTCCTGACCATGGACGACGACCTCGACACCGTCCAGAGAGACAAGATCTTCGTCTTCTAGATTTGTCAGATCTTCTGTGATGAGCTCAGATCTTCCTCTCTGCCTTATCGCCCTGGTCTCTCTCCGTTTGCATCTCCGTCATGTTCTAAAAAAGCACAGCCAGTAGCCTGTTTTTCCCCCCAGGCTGTACAGTGGGCGCCTCTCTGCCTCTCACAGCCAGTCAGGGAAGGGCAGTAGCCCCTCCCTCCACCTGCATGGACACAAATGTGCCAATTAAGAGCTGGGTCGACGTCGAGTGACGCTGAAGTGTTTTGTCCTCTCTCGCTGCCATCATCAATATAACTGTTCTGTAATCGATGTTTACTTACTGCTGACGATGAAGATAACAATGTACACACTTGCTAAAAAAACCCCGATCCAAATTAACTTATTTTATACTGTCCACATTACAGTTGGCCTACAAGTCAGCAATGCATTTTGAAATTACTGTTTATATGCTGTTTATATGCTGTGTGAGTGTTTGTACAGGTGTGTGTGTGTGTGTGTTACAAACATAAATGTGAGAACATGAATCCTGTCCAGTCTGTCAGTGGCCTTTAATGTTCTAATCATGGTAGTCACATACTGTGCTCTGATTGGTCAGATCCTGTATCCGTCCTTCTCATGGGAGAATAATGATAATGATTGTATTTACTTCTTGACTGCCCTCAAGTCTGAATGCAAAGGGTTTATATGCACTGTACTGTATGGAAAAGCTGATTTTAATGTCAATGAGCGGTTACTGAATAAAGGTCTCATTTTCAGATACTTTTATCGTTTGGACAATTGTCTGTACATTCATAAAGAAATACATGAATATATATAAAATTATATTTATTAAAATATTTTATAGAAAAATACATTTATTTACACAAACATATGCACAAGACATTTCTTCTCTTTGCCTGCACATTATGTTAAAAGTTTACACTAATCAACAGCTTACTGCTACCGCTGTGCCTGCATCTGTAGAATATGGAGAAGTCATGTAAAATAAGTGGATTGGCTGCACCTTTACAAAAACAACAGCGATTCTAACAGCGTTTTTCTGAAAGGCAATAAAAACTGAAGAGATTACTTAAAAACACAGTTCACTCACAAGTCACTTACACAACCAGTGGCATAAATACAAATGTAACCTGTCATGAAATGAAGCTTGACCTCTGCAGCTGTAAAGCGCTGCGTTTTAGTGTTCTGTCCTGCCTGCAACAGCAAATGGGTGCACAACATGAAGATAAGTGTAGAGGAAGTATAGCAGGTACAGTAAAAACACCTTCAGATACTTCTCTGTGATTGTCTTATTACACCCAGTAGGAAACTTTCCCATATGACATCAAAGTAAAGTAAACCATTTAAAAAAGTGTTTGGCCAAAGTCTGGCTGGGAGCTATAATCTATAAACGTGACACTGAAGTGCTTGAAAAAGTCTCTTGTTGCTCACAGCTATATCGTATGTTGGAGGATAACAGTCCTCAGCCCTCTGTGACATGTTGCTCCCTGAACTGCCATGTCCTCTGCTGTCATCTCTTTCACCAATCACAGCAGAGGAGGTCGGATTTCCCTGAAAACCTTTGCACTGAAGGCTTCAAAAAAAAAAACCAATGAATCAAAGAGGGCCCTGCGTGTAAACGTCACACCGCTGACCTGTCACAGTCATTAATGCTCCAAAGTCCTCAGTGAGAGTCACAGTACAGCAGCACTGAACTGTGCGTCATGTCATCAGAAATGATAGACTCTGATCTGGTTGTTATCGTCCAGGCCCAGCTGGACCAGGCTGCTCTTGGTTGAAGGAGCCTGATAGCGAGTGAACAGAGGTCTGGAAGGCAGAGTTAAAGGCGACGATAAAAACAGCTTTAGACAATAGATGGCAATAATGTGAAGTAGTACAAGGTTATCAGACAAGTCAAAAATATAACTGAATGTATCAATGAATAACATTGTTAGTTAAAAAATCAAAGTGGAGTGTGAAAAGAAATGTAAAGCTTTCTACTTTTCTAGCTAGCTAGCAACAGTCCTCTCAATTGAGTAAAATAAATTAAGTTTTAAGTTCATTTCATCAACTGATGAAATGAACTTAAAACTTGCTTTTTTTTTTTTTTTACCAAATCACTGGAGTGTACTGCATTTAATCAGTTTCAGTAATAGTAAATTGTAATGGTATAAAAATACAGTATATCAGCCTGTCAGTCTATAACAGGTACACTGAGATGAGGTTGAAAACCAGACACTGGATTGTGTGCTCTTTATTTAGATTCAACACAATACTAATATGTATGTGTGTTAGTGTGAGTGGTGGATGGGTATGTGTGATAGAAGGATACATGCTGGTGTCTTTCTTGCGCATCTCCAGCCACCTCTTGTTGCCGTCTATCAGCCCCTGCAGCCTCTGGCCGTCTACCTCCACTGACTTCTGCATGGACCTCAGGCTGCGACCATGGTCACTTAGATACACACACACAGACACACACAGTTTTAGGATCGTTCTAAGTACGATTAAGACAGCGAGGATGTGTATGCGATCTGTAATGATAGCATGGTTATAAGGTGTATTGCAGGTTACCTTGCAGGAGTGTATGATGAGTAAGCTGAGGTTGTCCTCATGGTGCTGGAGGTGACTGGGTCCATAGCTGCTCCTGGAGAACAGAACAACAGTTCAGGACCAACGACAATGATAGCAACTGATAAAACCCCTTCATTGGTGCTTCACTCATTCTAAAGCAAATCTGTTGGCATACTGGGGAATATCTGGCTCCATCGGCTGTTGATGAGGTCCTCAGAAGCCCTCAGCTCACTGCCAATCGGGGTACTGAAGAGAGGGGTGGCCAAGGAGGTGCCTTGGGGTGCCCAGTTCCAGGACGGCTCTGAGAGCCTCACTGGGGGAGGTGGGGCTAAGGAGCTGGGGCCCAGGGTGTGCATCTGGGGCATGACTGGGGCAGAGGTGGAGGTGGTGGAAGCGGGAGCTGAGGTGGAGTGAGGTTGAGACAGAGGCAGAGAGAAGGCTGTATAGGGTGTGGCGCTCTGCCTCTGGGCCAGTGAACCCAATGCACTCAGGACGCTGTTGAGCTGGCCTGAGATCTGCTGCAGGGACTCTGCTAGCTCCTGGACTTTGTCCGGCACAGTGGGATGACCTCCTGATGAGAGAGTGAGGGAGAAATGGAGAGAAAGAGAGCAACACAACCTCAGTGTCACTGGAAAAAATATAATAATCTGAGAAGAGTGTATGAAATATCAGAAATATAGCAATAATAACAGAGCATATGTCAGAGTCTTTGGTAAATCTATGAACATGTGTTACCTGTCCCATCCGCTGGGTCCACAGTGCTGCTGAGGTCAGATTCAGTCACATCAAAGGTCACCTTCCGTTCTCCTGCCAGCTGAGACAGATCCCCAAACAGCGGCTAAAAGGAGGAAGCAACAAAACAAAGTGCAGTTAATAATAGCTACAATTTGCCTGTATGTATAGTATTAACTGTATAGGAACACAAAATTAACAAATTCAAATGCCCATTCTGTATAGGAATACTGTATAGTAATTTAGCTTTGGTACACATCCAAGTCATTTTGTTAATAAACTACAAACATACATTTTTCATTCAGAATGACTTTACAGCGAAATTAAGGAAATGAAATGAAAAAAAAACTACAAATGTATTATATTTGTATAACTTATAATGACTAAAGGTGCTGGTTGACTTCATGAAGTCCTTTGCACTGTATCACTACTGTAAGACTGCAGAAAGGCTGGTGTTCTGTCCTGACCTCTTCAGCTATAGAGCTCTCCAGCTGCTGGAGTTGCTCCTCCTTCCTCCGCAGCAGAGTGTTTCCTCTCTGAACCGTCCGCTGCAGCTCCACCACATTTCTGGCCTCCTGACAGAACGAGGGAAAGTAACCAGCACTTATTTTAAATCAACCCTGCCTCACCAGTCATCACACCAATTATTATTCTGCAGGGGGGTGGGTCACACTCCTCCCTACCTGCTGGAGGTTTCTTATCATCTCCTCGGTCACCCCTCCTTCCTGGTTGGGGTCCTGGGAGGAGCTGGTCTGGGCCGCCCGCAGAGCTGCCTGTCTCTCCATCAGCCGGCTGCTCTCCATCTCCAGGAAGAGTTTGGTTTTTTGGATGGATGCGCCATGTGAGGAGATGTAGCGTCGGAACCTGGACACAGAGAAATGTGGGGTGAGGGCTTCTTATATTTTTGCAAGCCAGCAATGTTAGGCAACTGTCTATAAGCTAAAATTACATGAATACATAGGTTTAGTGATACATCACTCCCCTCATACACCTTCAATTGATGGGTATGTTAAAATTGTATTTATTTTAGAATCAAAACAATGCTACAGTAGTTGTGCATGGGAAGAACTGTACCTCAACTGACTGTGATGCAACATTTTCATTAGATTGTACGGTAGTTCTCTAGATTCTTTGATCTAACTTGTCGTGTAAAAGTTGAGTATCCTGAAGAGCGATCTATGAATAAAATGTATTAATATATTATTATTATATACTATATTAGTATTAGCAGCGGTAGTCGTAGTATCATTCTGAGTGAACAGTGCCATTTCAGGTTCTTTTTTCTTTCTGACAAGAATACAATTGTACTTGTTACTGTGGCACTAAAATCACATATATGTAGAAATATTGATATTAATATTGATCAATACAGTGTTGGTATCAGCTTTCAGTAAACCATCAAAACAAACACCAATAAGAACTGACAACTTTCTATTGCTCAGAGGCCTAAAACAGACTAACAGTACATCTGTATCCTGTAAATATCAAAATTGTGCTTTTATAACCACACTCTATGTCTCTCTCTCCTTACTCGTCCATGCTGCTGTGGCTGTCAGGTACAGGGGAGAGCGGCGGGTCGTCCAGGTCTTCTACATGTAGCGATAAGTCTCTCCTGTCACTGGAGGGCGCCATCACCTCTGCTTTCTCTGCCCTCTTTTTGTCCTGTTTAGGTTCTGGTCTGGGTGAGGCGCTCACTCCTTCGCCTTCTTCCAGCTCACTGATTAGACAAAATGAGACCATAATCATTGCATTCTCCTCAGTTAAATAATTCCATTGGCTGAAACTGAAGTAAAAACATAGGATGCGTGGACTTCCTGTGTATGACACTTTACCTGACTCTGCGACTGAGACGGTCACATCTCTCCTGCAGCAGCGCCACCTTGCTCTCCAGTCGCTCCTTGTCCTCCTTGGCTCTCCTGCTCTCTTCCCTGGCCTTGTCTCTCTCCTCCCTCAGCCTTTCCTCCGCCTCCTTGGCCTCACTCCTCTCCTCTCTCGCTCTCTGGATGAGTTCTCTGGCTTGATGTTTGTCTTCTCTCATCCTCTCCAGCTCCTCCTTCAGCTGGTCTCTCTCCTGGATCAGTCGGGGTAAGGCCTGGACACACACACATAGGATGGGGAAACAGGGGGTTGGTAGTTGGACGGGTGGGTGAATATAATCTCTCTTTTCATGAAGAAAAAGTGGGATGTCCCACCTCAATCTGTCTGTCCACTTCGTCCTCTTCCTCCCCAAGCTTCTTCCTCCTCCTCTTCAGATCTGCTGCCTGATAGGAGACAGAAACCATTAGTCCGTGTGGTTTAGGTTAGTGTATGAGTGATTAATAGAACATACAGTATGGCACAGAAGACCTTGTTCTGGAGCATGGCCTCCTGGCTCTTCAGCTCTTTGGCTCTCAGCTCCATCTGATCTGCCAGATCCTGCAGTTCTGACTCCTAACAGAAGAAATAAGACAGATTTATTCTCTGGAGTAAAGTGTTTATTATTTTATAAAAGGATTCTCTTCACTCTATCTCAATTTGGTGAGCAAAATATGGTTTCAGTCCATATACTGGAGACATGATTTAGCATCCATTTAAACACCAAACAAACCAGGTGGAAAGGAGGACCTATGAGCCACCTGCTTAAGACTTTGAAAGGCAGCGTAATGTAACTGCAACGTTAGTAAATGTGTCTGTCTGGTCTCACCTTGCGCGAGTGTGTCAGCTGTGTCTTTTGTATCTGTGTGTCGAGCTGCAAGCGGAGTTTCTCCAGTTGGACAGCATGCAAGGCCTGGAGACGCTCTCTCTCCTCCTGCAGAGTAGAAAGCAAGCGCTCCCTCTGAGCAGTCTCCTGGAAAACACAAACACAACATTTTATAATTGACATTCTATTGCTTAACAGCAAACACTGTGGAATGAAAACGGGAAAGTCACCCCACTAGGATTGGTGTTGCTCATCAGTGTTACGTTTCTTACTCAAAACTATTATAAATTATAAAAATATTATTTCTTTCTAATTTCAAAGATAACTTCATGAGAATAGAAATTCTGTACATCATTAGTTTCCATTATGTTTAAACAATAATATACACTTCCCTTCAAACAAAAGTTTTTCTGTTTGTTTTGCCATGATCAGACTCAAAGTAACAAGATTACATCAAAAACAAGATGCACTTTGTTGGTATTTCTAATCTATGGTAGTTTAGACTTTGGGAGAAACGACTAACAAAAACAAACAGAACAGGAGGATAGAGGTGTTGAGATAATTCTGCTCCAATTTCTGTATAGTAATATGAAGCTACAGCCAGCAGCCAGTTAGCTTAGCTTAGCACAAAGACTAGAACCAGAGGGAAACAGCTAGCCTGGTTCTGCCAAAAGGTAACAAAATCCACCTGCGAGCACCTCTAAACCTCACTAATGAACATGTTATATCTTGTTTGTTTAATCTGCATAAAAAACCAAAGTGTAAAAATGACAAGCGGTGGTTTAACTATTATAATTTTGAGCCTGAAGTTCTTTGTTGATGCCTGCTGGAAACAAAAATATAACACACTCTAAACATATTCTGCTGTTTCCATCATTGCAAGTTGTACGGGGTGAGGGCATGCATCAGCTAAATGTGAAACGTAAACACTCTCCGACCTCATCCAGGTACTTCTCTCTGATGTTGTTCATCTCCCTCCTGTGGTCCTCCCTCAGCTGGTCCAGCTTCCTCTCGTGATCCCGCTGCACTTCCTCCCGCACTTCCTGAAGAACATCAGCCAGCTAGACAGTGAAAGTGAAGTCAGTATACAGCACAAAAAGTTAGATTCCAGTAAAAATTGAATTAAAGCCTTAACATTCAGAAAGAAATACACCTGATGATGATGACGATTGATCTTGACAATTCTGTACAGAATCTGTGTGCGAGTGTGTGTCTTTGTGTCCTCTAACCTCTCTGTGGTACTCTGCCAGCTGGTGCTCAGGTCGTGGACTCATGAGCTCCCTCCTCCTCTCTGTGATTTTGGTCTTTATACAGACAAAACAGTGCAAACACAGAGGCAGACACACATATAGACAGATCATTAATCTGTGTCCCTTAAGTCCAAAGCCACCATGTACCATCAAAATAGAACAAACTTTTTGGTTCTCGTGTTGTTTCCAGTTATTTACATAAATATAACACGATGTGATCCTATCCTGCAGAGATCATCTGACATTTTTAAACATTAACAGTCTAAATGTTTAGAGTTTATATCCCGTTAATGTCTTTCTTGGAACAATGGAACAATAGTGCTGCCCTATCATATTCAACTACACAGTAGCACCAACATTTTACTTCCAAAATGGGTGCTTAAGGCATTTGTAGGTATAACACTTGATAGCACCATCATAACCAAGAATTCTTGCTCTTGCTGTCTGCCAATAACAACTGACAGGATATAACTAAAACTAGAGCTGTACTTAAGAGGGCGACAGGAGGGTGAGTCACTAGAACTTGTGTAACACAACATGTAGCCACCCACAAAAATGGCCTCAGGCTGCCGTTTCCCCTATATATGAAAACTGGTATCCAGGTTAATATGCCAACATCTAGCGTGGGTCAAGAAGCTCTGTGAATCATTTGTTTTTCACTCTGGATTGCTTAATAACAGTGATGCTATTTATTGAACTTAAATTATATTAATTTTCAAACAGATGTTTGTCAAGCTATTTGCACATATCTTCGTTGTTACTAAGTATTCGTGTTTAGCTTCAGTTTGTTTGGAATGAGATATCCCTCATCAGTTGTGCAGAAAAGCAGTCTCAAGGCAAGTCATGCCAGGTGCAATAACAAAATGTAAACACTTAGATTTGAATGACTAAATAATACAGAAAACAAAAATGAGCTGGACAAGCAGGCCAGCATCATCCTCAGTCACCTCCTGTTTCAGAGAGTTCAGTTGCTCCTCCCTCTCTCCCTGGAGTCTCCTCTTCTCTGCTTGCAGCTCCTCTCCCAACTCTGCCTTCAGACGTTCAATGTCCTGCCTCGACTGGGCCTCCAGTCTGTTGCGCTCCGCTACTCGTTCTTCCTCTAGAGTGATGCGTAACTCCTTCAGCATGACTTCACTCTCCTCCCTGAGCACAAGACACATACACCAATGTTATTTTGGGGATTATAGGTGATGAACTGCAAACTGATTTGAAAGTTCAGTTCGTATGCAAGGGTCATATTCTATAAAGCAGGAGTTCTCAAATGTTTTCATGTCCAAGTGTATAATAAAACACTTATTGGGTCATCAGCCACCCATGTGATCAGACTTTGTGAACAAGACATTGATGTCAAAAGTCTGTATTGCAGATTTAGCCTCCCTCCATTGAGAACCACTGTTTTATGTATTAATGTGTGTGTCTGACCTGAGTTTGTGTTGCTGCCTCTCCCTCTCCCCATGGGCAGACTCTCTGAGTTCCTCCAGCGTCCTGTCAGACTCCTCATTGAGCCTGGCCTCCTCCTCTTTCCTCTTAGACAGCAGACGCTGCCGCAGAGCCCTGGGGAGACGCGCACACACACATGCATTTATGAATTAAGAAATTGCTCTAAAAGTATGTTTTAGTTGAATGTAGGTGTGTTAAAGTGAGTCCTAACCAAAGGACATTTATAAACTGAAACTTTATTACTCATTACATGATAACCACCAAGAGTGGGAAGCAAACAACATAGAATACAAAAACACAAAATCATCCTTGTTCTTTGGCTGAAAGAGTAAACACTGATACATTTGAAAACTGTTGAATAAATACTAGTGTTTAAAGGATTTCTGTGACTTGATAGAAGTAGTAATGTGATAAGGCAGTAAAGGTACCTCAGTCTTTCCTCGCTCTCCTCCTTCAGCTTCCTCTCCTCCTCCTCCTCTTCTCTCCTCAGCTCCTCCTCCAGGAGGCGCATTCGCTTCTCCTTCATCAGATGCTCCCTCTGCTCCTCCACCTCTCGATCAACCTTCATCCTCTCCCTCTCCTTCTCCTCCTCCTTCCTCTCTCTCAGACTCCACTTCTCTCTCTCTGCCCTCTTTCTCTCCTCCTCCTCCTCCTCCTCTTCCTTCTCCCTCTCTTTCCAGATCCTCCAGCTTGGCTCTTCTTCCAGTGGGCTCTCTTGGTTTTTCAAGGGCGGTTCAGCATCTTCGAGTTGGGTGTTGGCAGTGCGGACCAGCCGACCTCTGGAGGTTTCAGGCCTTTGTAGCCCCAGAGACGTGCCGAGGCCTTTGGTTTTTAGACGGAGCCCGACATCTTGCTCTGAGTGGGAGGGGCTTGAGAGGGAGGGCGAGGGGCTGGACTGGTGGAGGACGAGTCGGTCAACTTTTAGAGCTGGAGGGTTGTCGTTGCCAGCAGCCTGCAAATTACTGAAGAGGAAGAAAGGTGTTTTATCAATACCAAGGTTAAAACAATGGCAGAAAATGACACACAGCTTCCAGTGTTATTTTATTAATGGACAAACATATTTCCTGAATTGCCCTTTTTTTGGACACAGTAGCTGCATGTTTCACCAAAATTAATTTAATAGTTACAAAGAAGTGTGCCAATTTCACAGATGGAATCACTGTGAAAATAAAAACAGGTGAATCTGTTGGGGGATGATGGAAAACACTGGATCAAAGGGCCTCTGAAATTACATTTAAGACTTTCAGTTCCTTGTGAGACACTATTCAAGACCTGATGAGGACACACTTCTTCAAGAGATACTTCTCGTAAGGGTAATGCAACCTAGTCTGGGTACAGCAGCTGTTTTCCAGGAACAATATCAAAACAACAGCCAACCTCTTGGCAGCCCCTGCCTTCTTTGTCTTTGCCCACTCCTCGTTCTCTTCTTCTTTTGTTTCCTCTTTGTCATCTTTCTCCAGTGGACTGACAGTGCCGGAAAGGTCGTTGATGTCCAGAACCTTTTCCGACAGCTTTAGGATACAAAACCAGAACCAAAACAAAACTAGTTGACAATAAACAGTTGAATGAATGAATGAATGAATGAATGAATAACTGAATGAATGAATGGTGGTGGACAGGTGTCACACTGCTGTACCTTGACATCTATGGAGGATGAAGCTTCCTCGATGTTCTTACTGGCCTCGGACACCTGCAATAACACACACACAAACACACTCAGTGACAAGGTAACAGTTCTTCATGGGTACACAAATAAAATTGCACAAGCAACACTAAACATCGAAGCATGTTGAGACACAGAAACGCACACAGGAGAAGGCCAAAGCAGAGCGTACATGCAAACATAACCAAGGTCGGCGAGCTGGCAGGCATACTATAAAATCAGACAGTCAAGCAATGTGTAATCGAAGCAAGCAGACTCTGTAAATGGGGGGTGCGATGGCGGGAGATGAGAGACTGGTCAAAAAGCTCAAAATCAACCGCCAATCTAAAAGCAGACGTACTACCAAAAGCCTGCACTGTCAGTGGGAAAAGGGATCAACAACTATCCAATCCAGTCCTCAGGGGCTTAAATGAATTGTCCTTTGACCAACTGATATTCCAGTGTGCGAGTAATGACATCCAGGCTGGGAATCACAGAGGGTGAGACAGCCCCTAAGGCAGTGGAGTTGAATTCTGGGAGCTACATGCACCTGCTTGCAGAGATCAAGCAGGACCAGGGTTGAGGTCGCGTAGATGATGGTGGGGGGAAGGGGGGGAGCACGCACAAAGGCAACACCAAACCCTACCTCTGCAGGAAGGGGGCATTTTTTTCTCACATTCTTCATCTTGCCAGCAAGAGTTTTTCTCTTTTGGTCAAGCGTTTTAAGGTCACTCAGCATCATCTTCTTGCCTAACTTGGCTGGTCGGACCTGAGCCGTTCCAGTCTCAAAAACCTCGACGGCTTCCTCCTCGCTCTCCGAAGCAGTTCGGAGCTTTTGGGCATCCGATTCCTCGTCTACCTCCGGCCCCTCCCCCTCTGTTTCTTCTCCTTCGCTCTGTACACATCTCTCTAACACCTCCTCGTCACTCTCTGTCAGTCTCCCCTGGCTCAGGGAGCATCTCTCCAAAGCCTTCTTTATCGTTGAGTATGTTCCGGACGCAAAGTGATGAAAGATCTGACCTGACGCGATCGGATTGATGGAGATCTTTTTTTTCGATCTTTGATTATTTCTGACGCGCTGAAGTGACGCGATCCGATGAAAATGGTCTCGATGCGCGGATTTTTGAAGTTTAGCGAAGCGCCGATTTTGAGGAAATGATGGATCTTTACCGGACTGACTTTGACGCGACGATCCGGATTTCAAAGATTTACCGACGATGATTTATGACGCGATTTTCCCGGATGTTGATCTCGACGCTCCGACCTGACGTGGGATCGGATCCTTTGATTGCCGATTTATCTTGATGCGCCGCCGCAGATGCGCGTGATCTGAGCGCGGATGCCGATCGACTTTGATCCGAGCGCTTGATGCTGATTTGATTGCCGACGCCTGATTCCGCGGATCCGATCGCCGACCTTCCTCCCTCCTGCTCCTCCTCCACCACCTCATTTGACTCCTCTGCTATTTCCTGTTCAGCAGAGTGTTCAGGTTCAGGGCTGATAGGACCTGCCCCCTCCACACTGACATGGTTTCCGCTGCCCGCCAGTGGCGACAAGTGGAGGTGGCGGCCCCTCATAGAGTCCTTGGTGGAAGAACAGTCCATCCATCCCAAACAGAGGCACAAAGGAAGGCGTGCAGAGACACAAAGGAGAGAAAGGACGGAGGAGGGCAGGTGAGGGAAGGAGGCAGATAGAAAATATTGTGACCCCCCGCTGAAAGACGGTGAGGGGTGATGATCTTGACACAACTACATGCAAAACAGACGGATCGTGCATTTTGCAGGGACAAAATTAGTCATGTTAGACAGCCAACATATGAAAAATAAATTAAGCAGACGAACAAATAAAAACATGCATAGAAAAATATACAAATGTTCTTGTTCTGGGTCTCAGTCACACAAACACAGAAGCAGCTTTGTTTGACAAATGGGATGTCACCTCCAAAAAAGCCATAATGTGTAGGAGAAATAACCGAATCTATACGCATTTGTTCTGCTGAATCATTGGGACATTGTGCAATTTTAGAACAAAGAATAAATGCATCCATCTTTCATTAGTAGGTAATGTAAAAGATGTGCAAGAGTGGGGAGTTGTACTGATCTATCCCAATGAGGACAAATGTGTAAATCAGTGGGAAATTACAATAGTCATTGTTTTGATGGTGATGACACATGCTCCTCCTGATATACAGTTTCAGACAGCAAAGCAGTAACAGTGACAGTAGGAAGACAGCAGGACAAAGAGGAAGACACAGTAACAGCCGTGCCCATAGGACAGATCCCAGCAGCACAGCAGCTACATGAACACATCCCGCCGGGTCACGGTGCAAAGGTGAGCGGTTTAAAGGTCAAAGAGGTCACACGAGAGAAAGAGAAGGAATAACAGATGGTTTAGAATCAGAGTTATATGAGACAACAAGAAAAGTCCACTATGGTAGTGACAGCCTGAGAATGTGTAGAAATATGTAAACAATTAGGACAGCCCCAAACTTAAAAATACCTTAGTATGTATATCCCATATTATTAAGTTATTTTCATTAATTGATTAAACTAATACTGAAAACACAATTCAAAGTTGTCAAAGGCTGCATTTTTACCAGGGGGAAAGGTACTTGAGACCTCTTTTCTTCACAACATATCCAACTTGTACAAAATCTCTGGTTCAAAGATACAGTACAAACGCAATGTTAACCTCCAGAATCATGAATATACCTGGGATGCCAGGGTTGTGCTTCTAAAGATCCTGTCAACTCATATGAAAAACTGTTTCAGTCAAGTAATCACTTGTCAATCACAGTGAAAAAAAATACTATGGCCTATATATATGGTACACAGGTGTTACATATAGAACAGAAATGGCAGAGCGAGCCACTGCAGAAGTGGACGGGGTGTGTGTGTGTGTGTGTGTGTGTGCTTTTCTACCTGTTGGGACGGTGGTTCAGGGCTGTGGTCTCCAGATAGGGCCAAGTCCTGCAACTCTGGCTCTGTCCTCTCCTCAGCTGGAGCTCCACCACTAGCTTCGCTGTCCTAGAGCACACACACACACACCAACAGTCGTGTTTCCATCACTTCAGAGAACATTACATTAACTTACATTAATTTCCTTGAGACTTACCCTAACCATAACAACTACTTGCCTAACCATAACCCTTACCTTAACCTTAAACCAAGCCTTCACCCTAAGATTTAATAATTTCTACTATGGGGACTTGCATTTTGTCCCCAAAAGGAAGGTATGTGACTGTGTAAACAGATTTATGTCCCCACAACATGAGTAATACATCTCCACACACACACACACACACACAGGGCACTAAAACTTTCCACTGGAATTGATAAACCATTAAATAAGAAAAAAACATATTCATACCTAAAAAGCACGGTGCCCTTCTGGAATTAATAGAGAATCAACCCTGTTGAATTATTGGGCTGAAATATATTAGTATGAGCCAGCTGTTCTCTCTCTTACTGTAAGATTGATATTATCCTGTCTACCTCATATTGTAGGCCTCCTCCAAGGGCATCCAGGTCCAGATGAAGGTTCTTCAATAATCGGTCTGAACCACGATGACTCGGCTGAAAAAGTGACAATGTCTGGTTTGATAGGGACATAAAGTATACATTTAAGACCCATAGGCGGCTAAACCAGCTACTTTAATCACCTTGAATATATCTTTAGGTTGTACTGTACCTCGTTTTCTGAGATTTTCTCATCGTCATCATTATCATCAAAGCCAGGCAGGGTGAGAGACACCCTCTCCTCCTGCCTGCTGCCCAAAACACTAGATGCTCCACTGCTCCGAGGGCCCTGACAGAGAAAGATATTAAACATAGTATACAGTAAACTGTAAGGGTTTGGGAGAGGCTTTTAATTCAAAAGTGAATCATATGGTCCTTCATATAGCACTAGGATCTTACGCCAAGGGGAGTCTTTAGGGGCTCCAATCCCCCAGAGCTACCGAGGGACCGCCGAAGAGCAGGAGCAGAACCAGGGAGTGGGCCTGGGCCAGGTGCATCAAGACCTCTCAGAGGAGCCAGGCTGCCCAGCGGCGATGGCAGAGGTCCCAAGGCTGAACTCAGTGCCTGTAGGGAAAGAGACACAGTCAGAGAAGTAAGCACCTAGACCAAGACTTTTCAAACGTCATAAACACTGTTCATTCAAATTAGAATCCCCACTGTGGCTGATAAGGGATCTGGAGATCCAGAAAATACAAGATTAAAAAAAACAACCACTCACTCCAGGAGTCTTGAGTGGCTCCTTCTTCTTCTTCTCTTTCTTTTCCTTCTTTTCTTTCTTCTTCTTCTTATCTTTGTCCTTCTTCGCCCCTGGGCCTCCTGCAGCAAACGTGAGCTGGGCGCGCTCACGCTCCTGGGCCACCAGGCGGCGGTAGTGCTCATCGCAGGGGTGATCCCAGGTGGACTGGCCCGAGGAGAAGTTGAAATAGTAGATGTCCCCCGTCACATCCTGGCTGCGGGGGAGGAGGAAGGGGGGAAGGAGGGGGGTCACTTCAGCACCTCCAGAAAGGCCAAGGAAAGGGAGCGGAAGATGATGGATGGTGGATGAGGGGTAGGTGAACGGAAAGATGTCACCAGAGTTTGTGTTGTCACCTGAAATTGAACGCTGCACCAAATGAATTATATATTTCTATATAACTCTAGCTCAGAGATTTGTTGGAACAGCAGTTTACTTTGTTTTCATAGTAATGACTGCGTAACTAATTAATTTAGTTGAGAATTATCCGTTTACAACCATAAAATCTATTTTATTATTAGTTCCATTCCAAGCTGAAGTCGTCAGCCTGAGTCGACAGGAAGGAGAAATGGTGGATGGGTATTTCATTTAGTTGAGTAATAAGTGGCTTCAATTATAGAGAAAAATCCTTCAGTTGGTTTAGATGCTGTTTGTTGCTTTATCAGTCCTAAACAAACCTTCAGAACTATACCTTAAATTGATTTCATCTAGGATCTGCCTGATATTGCTGCGTTAGCAGTGTGTTGTAATATAAGAGAATTTCCCTGCAGCCGACATCTCCCTGTTGACGTTGTTAGGAGAAGGTTGCTATGCACCTTCACGTGTCAAGAACAGACCTTCACCCTTGATTAGTTGCACAAACACTCCTACACTACATTACTGTCAAACACACTCAGATAAGTCGAACTTGCTGCTGGGACAGCTTGTATCTTTGGTGCTTCATTACGGATCACCAAGACTGTTCACAACAACTTTCAACTCAAATCAAGAGCAATAGAAACCCCAAGGAAGACTGTAACACCACAGCCCCCTCTACACCATTTAAATATGATTTCATAAAACATCCAGTGCTACAAAGCCACAGTAAACAGTTCCAGACTAAAATGATATGAGTATAAGGTTGTTTTGTGTGGGTGGCCATGCTGCCGGGGGTCCACTCCCCAGCTTCTCTCCCCTTACTTACCAAGGCTTCCACTCGGGAGGCAGAGGGGCAACAATGCCTTCCCTGGCCAGCCACAGGAGGTCCGGCTCACTGTCGGGATCAATGCCAATCTCTCTTGCGTACTCTTGGATCTCTGATGAGAGAAAGAGACAAAGAGGGATATGAGACAAGCTGAATATAAAAGTCGTACATTATACAGCTCATTAAGGCAAAGTGAGGCACCCCCAAAACAAAACATGATACAATAGAATGATGTAAGAGTTTGGGAGGGGATAAAACTATATACTCAAGATTGTAAATAAAACTACATTAACACTGCAGAGTTTTCATACTGCTGCTGTCAGGAAGGATACTCCATTATCTAGCGTCAATAATCAACATATCAGTGTAAACCAATCAAGAGGAGGATTTCACACCTGCCACCAATGAGCTGCTAGTAAATTTCACCTGTGGCTGGAGAGTTTATACATTTTTATTTGGGGATAATCTAGGCACAGTGAGTAAATTATATCCTTGCCTGCTGCCATACCATACCCAGGATCTCACCCTCACCACTGTGTACCTTGCTCAGAGGGTATATAGGTCTCATCGTAGTCCTCTTCAAGGATCAGCTGGTCTCCTATGAGAGCAGCTGCAGTCATGCTTACTGCAGAGACACGGAGGGGAGGGGGGATGCAAAACAGGATGACTGGCATAAGAAAGGGAGATATATATACTGTCTGCCATTGTGTTATATATATATATATATATATATATATAACACAATGGCAGACATACTACACAAGGCTGCCCGTCTCGCGCGGCAGATGTTGTGCAAAATACGCCCTACTTTCTGAGAGAAAGCTTAAGATTTTACCTTGCCATCATGTTCAGCTAATAAGATTAACACATGGACTTCTTGAATCTTGCTAGATTATTGTACAAGCAAAAGCCAGGGCCCGCGAGAAAGTGTGCACCAGCAAAAGCCACAGCAGCATCTCGATAAACCAAAAACATGGACGTGAAATCATTTTAAGGACGGGAATGCTTGTGACAGCTAGGAAAGGGCTCAGCTAAGCTAATTAAGCTAGCATCTCAGCTAACTCCAACGTTAGCTAGCTGGGCGCCATCTAGCTACTTAACGTTAGCTCGGCCAGCTAAGTAGTTTGAGAATAGCTCATTCGTGATAAGCGATTTACCTTGCAGACTTTTAATCGTTTTCTCATTAGTCTCTGTGGCAATGTCGATTAGTTGTCAGTTGTTTAACACGGCCACTGTGTACGCAGAGGGGAGAAAATGCGAAAGTTACAGCCCTACTAACAACATCTCCAGGGACGCTTCCGCCGTTTCCTGTTGACTATGGAAACGTGGCTCTGACTGGCTGAGCCACACGAGGCGTTCAGGCACCCTCGTATACTCCTAATTCGTCAACAAATACAGTAGGCTTCTCGTGTGTCGGTAGTCATGGCGAAATGGAACTTGGCTTTTTGTTTGATTAAAAAATGTCACAGAACTGCCTTTGATTCAGCAGGACTAGAGAGAGAAAAGACAATAGGAAAGATCCATTTAATTGATTTTTATACATTTACCAATAATACTGCATTAAACATAGAGATGTACATATTACTGTTGTGGAAAGACACCAATGACCTATGATGAAATGCATTTTGTGTACTATGAGATGTTATCCTCCTTATATTTGTTTTCCAGTTGATTGGGTCCTTCATGTGTATGTATGTGCTTAATATTTTTGCACAGCACCTGAAAGCATCAATCACTGTACATCATCAGCAATAACTGACATCCATACAATGACTAAAATACCACTTTCCATCAATGTTTGCTTTCCTCAAGGGCAAAACAAGTATGGGCGTATGTAGGGAATGAGCTTTCAAGGGAGCTCTAAGCCCTTCAGAGATCCAGGTTTACGTTTTGTCAGTAATTCTTACACAGTCATGTCTCCTGTATCCGTCCTTCTCTCACTCTTTTGTCTTCCTCTTGTGTGGTTTAGGGCTGAAGTAGCACCTGGATGCTCAGCAGTTGTGTGATGTTACTCTGCTTTTGGAGAGAAATATCTTTATGTGCCACATACATTTCTGCTTAAAAGGAGCTTTGACGACTTAGCTTGGAATCCCTTCTAAATAACTTAAAAATTCCTCATATTCCCCTTTCCACTTTAGTTCTGTAGGCAGCATCTGGTCCTGTTGTAATGTCTCCCTCACTTCGGACATTATATTAAAGAAAAAACATTTACTCTGTTGTGTAGAAACCACAGCCATGTTTCTTAAATTCATCACAGAGTTGTCACTGATTTTTAGTTGAGGAACTGAGCTCTGTAGAGATGTTGCTAATCTATTTGGAGAAGAGAGAGCTATTCTGTATAAGGTGTCCTAATTTAAAGGCAATAAACATTTCATAATGACACTATACAATCCACCATATCTTGTATCAAAAATCAGACATATATTACATATAAAACCACATTTTAACACTATCATTTCTTTCTTGTGACTTAATTCAAACTGTAATTCCCCTTCTTTCTCACTATAGTTCAAAGAACAGCTCTTTTTAAAATGTGTGTTAAAACAGCTTAGTAGGATTGAGTTTATTTTTACAAAGGGAAAAGGTGAAGTGTTTTGCATGTGTCTCTGCATGTGTTTTGAATGTAAGGATCCCTGTGGTCTGGCAAATTGCACTTTCTGTCCCAAATCCTCTCATTCACAGCTGGGGGCTGCGTTAACATTGTGTTGCTAAATGCTGCCTTTGTCCCATCTCGGTGCCAGGGTGTGATATCAGATTGTTGAAGCACTTTTCATGCAATCCATTGTTTACTCTGTTGTACAACAATTAGAACAAGTTTCCCGTCCACCATCTTGAAGAAGAACATTTTCAAATTTAATCTGGTGTAGTATGTGCACAGATAGCAGCTTCACATAAATAACACTATCTTACTTTGACTTCTGTCCTGATCTCTTTACTCAGGGTTTTAACCACAAGAGGGCTGGCGAGGGGAGGACTGATGCAACATGACTGGTTCACTTGACAAGTAGTCTTTAGTCCACCTTTCTGACATAGAAGCTGTGGTGATGCACTGAATTGAGTAAATTATTTTAACTCTCTGGCTTAATGTGGTGCCAATAATGCAGTAAGTTTTCAAATATCCCCTACTGGTCAACATATATTTCCTCCCCTGACACATAGTGGTTTCTCACTTAGACATGCTTCTTTTTGGTATTAGGTACATATTATTAGATAATAAAACTCTAATAAAACACATATTAAATAGTTGTATAACATTAGATAGGAGGTACCAAATAGTGATCCCGAATCCTTGACACGCATGGGTTCAGGTAAAAACGACTTTTCTTTCCATCCTATGTTTGTCATGGTGTGGGCGGTTTGGTTTCTCGAAACAGGGTGAATGACCTCTACATCTTGGGCAATGGTAGCTTTAGCATTACAAACAGGCCTTGAAACTCAGATGATCAACTCAACACCTACGCGCCAAACGACATACACAGTTCTAATGTGAGATTGCAGTGTGTATTTCAATCTCAGCACCCCAAACGTGTGTCATGCACTGTATGTTTCCATTTGTGAATGAGCTACAATTTGGTGGCCATGAAGTTCATCTTTTTTGGTGGTAAATAAACTTCATTTGAAATTGAGAAAAGCAATGCAACCAAGCTGATGTGTGCAGATTCTTTCACCACTAACTGATGTGTGTGGAAAAAGCATTAAAATAATTCATATAACAGCGATAATACGTTTAAAATACTCATAAGTAAAACTGATGCGTTCAGAATTGTACTAGTAAAAGTAAAAAAGCATTTAGCAGTAAGTGTACTTGAGAATCAAAAATACTTGTTAACTGCTTGTTACATTAAACTATTGCAATGCATAATAGCATATGAGCTTTTTCCATGTGAAATCTGCATACTTGTAGCCTATACAGCCAAAAGATAAATGTAGTGAAGCAAAAATCGTATTTTATGGACTAATGGTATAAAATCTATAAAAATGAAAAAGTCTTCAAAATCCTCTTTCAACTCTATTTAAAACTTCATAAAATTGCTTTTTCTGGCGATAACCTTCTTGAGGGGACTTGTATTGTTACCTGCAACAAAGAATTACACTATAGTGTGTGTTCCTTTTTTGATCATTTAAACACACGCAGTTTATTGTAGCATTTGTTGTTGCATCTGCTTTCAGAAGTGTAGCGCTTCTGAACAAAGGAACATGTTCGTCTTATGTTGGCAGGCCCTAACATTTAACTGTTCACATTATCTTTGGAACAGTCTTAAGAGCAGCAAATGGCTACAGAGGCTCATAAAAGGAGAAGATAATGTTCCCTATCACTATTCAGGATGACAACTCACTGCAAGTGTGTCCTCATTATTTTCTGATTATATGAGCGTATTTGTGAGACCGTGCTTGAGAGTGTGTGGATTCTTTTATGATTAAACAAACAAACAAACCTCTAATGATTTAGGTTATCTGAGTTCAGGGTGGATTTTCTTGCTTTGCTGTCAAGCTGTACAACCCACAGGGCGATGCAACCTACAGTGACTCTCTACGACCAGGGCTTTGGTCCAAATATCGGTATTAAAGCAGAAGCGACCTCAACAGATGTGACATTGCAAAACCACACCACTACAGTTAAGTAGACTTTGGTATAGCAATCTGAAGTGGTATGTGTGTTGGAGAAAATGAGAGAGAGCTCCACACTGTTGCTCACAGCTGAAATAACCTCCCCTGCTGGTTTGAGAACAGTGCTCCATCATGGAGGCAGCTGGAGCAATGACGTGACCTTTGAACCTCAGCCAGGGCCTGATCAAATGGTGGATTTGCTGATTAAATATTTATCAGCTCCAGGCAATTACCCCACATCTGTCTGTCTGTTTGATGGTCACTGTAAAACTGGTTGTTGATCATCAACAAAGAAGTTCCTTCTTATTAGTAGAGCATCAATAAATCCCATCACAGGTGTTAGGCTAGAAATCAGTTGACCTTACGTAACTGTTGATACCAATTAAATCTTAAAAATAGACCAATTCTTGCTTTAAACACAGTGTTGTCTCTGTTTAGCAATGATATTGTCTTAAACAAAGTCCAAATCATGCTTGAAATCCAGCTGGATCTTTGACCCAGTGGTGGTGCTGCCTATACGATGCCTTTGTGATTTTGCCCAAAATAGTTGTAAGCCAAGAATTATTAATAATTAATTGAAAATGTCCCTAATTTTTAGATTCCCCATGATAAACGTTTTTGCTCCCTTTTGCCCGTTTTAAATGTTCTTGTTGTTCGTTGTAATAATTTAGTGTTCAGATCGATGCCTTTAGTATTACAAAACATGCAACCTTAGCAACTTTCTTGCCAGATAGGTGTTCTGAGTTTGTATTGATAACAGTTACAACGGCAGTACTCTAGATAGATGGCTTCTTCTGGATGCTGAATCAACGTGGTGCAATGCAAGCAGTCTCAAAGGTTGCCGTTCCAGATAAGAGTCATTCTTCTGACAAGGCCTGTTTCGCTCCTGGTCAGCAGCTCTGAGCTCAGAGCAGCTGATATGTAGAACACTCTTATCTCACGGCCCAGGTCAAAATCCCTAAAGACTACTGTACAATGACACTACAAGCTGGAGCCATTGACAGGAGTCATGTGCTGTGATCTGTGCAGCCTTCTACTGTTCTTGGTGTGTGTAGTGGAGGTCTGCAACTGACATTTTATTACTTGTTATAGTGAAAAAATGCCCCTCACAATTTCCCAAAGCCCAAGGTAGCATCTTCAAGTTGCTTTGTCCAACCAACGTTTCAAAACCATGGTTGTCCTTGCTTGGCTGTTCTAGTTTGCTTGGCTAAATAAGGCACACCTCAGGCAGAAATTCAGACATACACATTATTGGATGTCAGCTACAAAGCTTCCATTGTTACATTTTCAAAATGTCTGCAGTACTTTGCTAATTGGTGTCCGACAAATGGCTAGAGTTGATAACGTCAGTCGGAACCTAACAGGCATTGATGTGGTTTGCGTAGGTGACAGCTCTGTCACCCATCTGTCTTTATGGCCTCATCAAGCTCAGCTTGGCTCCTGTCTGTAAAAATATAAAGCAAATGAGTTTGTAGTCAGGGGGTGAGAGTGAAGATAGACACCACAGTGTCATATGATAAATAACAAAGGCAAATGGAAGTAGAGAAAGAAGAAGGGTCAAATATGATTTGATTTTTAAATGGGCAGAGAGGAATTGCTTCAGACACACACTGAAACCACCACAAAGGGAAACTGGAACAAATAGAGACCCCTACACATATGTAATGAAATCCAACAAAACAGATCTGCAATAAAAGCAATAAATTAATGTTTTCTTGAGACTGTGACAGAGAGTAGTTGACTCAACTGCTGGTACACACTCAAAAATACAGGCACATTTGTACCATAACAGGAGCATCATGGGCCCTTATGAGACCAGATGTGGACCATTTGATCCACCATGTAGGTGTACTTTCTGATAGTTTGAGGTACAAATTCAGCCTGAACCGAAAGCATACAATAGCATTCTTCCAGCATGCTGTGTGGTAGTAAGCAACTATTACTGACTATTTGGCTCAGGTATTCTGTACATTCTGATGAGATAAGTATGAAAGGGTTTTTCAGGATCAAAAGCATTATTGGAGAATTGCTGGAGAACAGCTGACTTGAACAGTTTGTACAGATCCTATTTCCTCTAAAAATCATTTCCACCCAATTCAGTAGTTTAAGTCAGTTATGGCAGCACACTGAATGGAGCACCTGTGTGATCTTCCCCATTTACATACAAGGGTGAAACAAAATATTAGAAACATGTTTCAACATGCCAGCTACATCCTTACACATAACCATTGTTGAGTCAACTCCTTTCATACAGTCTTAACAAAATGGAACATTGAAAGGTTTGCAAGGTAGTATTTATTGCAAGGCCATCCTCTTGGATTTCAAAACACTGCACAGGGGTTCCTATTCTTGTATTGCTGTTGGATATCTAACAGCTTTAAGTTTTATTCGCTGTGGTGAACTTGTGTTTGGTATGGAAAACTGAGAGTAAAATCTTCGTTATCCTTTTGTAGTGTCAATTGTCTTGAGTGTCTGTATATAATATATGTTACTGTATATGATTTGAATTCTTGCTGTAGTATCTTGCCACATGTTGCATAAGATATGAACTGGACATGGTGGAGTAATGGTATTTAGAGAAAAGTGCATTGATTATATAGGCTATTGGAACTTTATTATGCAAGAAACAGAGACCAGTCTCTTGGTTATAGTTGAGTGCCACTGACCACTGATGACAATGATTAACCTTGCTCCTAAATAACCCTGCACTATTAGACTAGATTTCACTCCCCAAATAGTTTCCTTCTATCATGGTACACCTATCAGCACATATGCTTGAGATGTTTGTGCAGAATTACTTCTACAGCACATTTATACACAAGAGTTAATCAAACAAGTATGACTGAAAATGTATAAATTATGTCACCTTCTCTGTTTTAAGTAAAACTTTTAGTTACTGAAGCAGAGCGTGTTTTTTTAATATATATGTTACTGATTTTACCACATACTTTGACTTTGTATCACTAGGGTAGAGGGGTATTGTTTTTTCTTCTAAAGGAAAGGAAATATATCTCATATTGCAAATCTCAAAAGAATAGGCACGCACCTTTTGATAGGCAATTATTATATGAGGGTAATGCTTGTGTGACAGAAGACATTATAGTACCTATGATATATGCACACAGTATATGTGTGTAATCAGAGACAACTTTCTATACTATGATCATTCGTGTTCATCAAATTACGTGACGCCACAGTGACAAAGTCCACTGGTGATAGGACAACAAACAACAGCATGGCACACACCAATCTTTGACCTATTAATCATCGCGAACACACACCAGCCACAAACTTTGTTATCCATAAACAGCGATAAGTCTGCCTTGATACTCTGTTCTCAAGATTACTGCATTGTTACGTGGTGTTGTGTGGCTCTGTGTGAATGCGAGTTTGTCATCCACAATTTAGCGAGCGCAGATTGAATGTGATTGAATGTCAGAGTCGATTGCAGCAAGTCACTGTCTTCTGTTTACTCTTGTTTGTTTCTCTTGGCAGCCTTTTGGCAGCACTGGGACTGTAAATAATGTGGCTTTCCTGTTCTACACACTCAAGAAAACCACTGGAAGGGAAAATGTAGAAAATAAAACAGGACCCAGTACAGACCCCTGCAAGTTACCTTTACTAAGGCTATGTAGGGAAGTTTTAACTATCTTTTATGTTGCCTCTTACATCTTTTTTTAAGATATCTCTCCTGTCTCTCTACTTTTTGTTTGATATCATAAAAAAAGCCAACATTTTCTGTCTTCTCACTCCCTCCCCTTTTCGTCATATTCACACGTCTTTCCTAATTTAACCATCTTCATGGCTCCGTCTTCACTACGAGTGTCCTTTTGTTTATGTCAGCCTTTCATGTCTTCTACTCAACCAGAGCGTTGTGGCCACAAGACAAATGAGAAAGGCCTTTATCAAGCAGAAAGAAATGCTAACAGCTGTCCCAGAAGTATCATAATAGTAAAATGTCCTGTTGCCCTAAAAAATGTGGTGAATTTAGAGGCATGAAGGCTTTCGCTAAGAAATGTTTGCACTTCTGTAAAACTTACAGTACGTGTATGATGTATAGTTAATCTGTGACTGTGTGTGTCGGTGTGTGTGCTGAGTACTCTCCTCCCAGCAGGTGACCATTGAACTCTCAACCCAGTCCCCCTTCTTAGAGAGATGGCAGGGGGGTGAGGTCCACCTCCACGGAGACACACAGTCCTCACACCTCCACCCCCATCCCTCCTCCCCACATGGGCTCATCCCTCACCCAGGCACTATAAAAAGTCTGCTCTTGCTGAAGTTGTTCAGTCTTGTCAAGAACTCCCCTAGGTAAGACAAGCAACTGATGTGGCTCTAAATGGGACTTGGGCTGTAGAATAGGTAGTCAAAAAAGAATAACTGTTGGAGAACTTTTTTTTGTCTGCCAGATTCTGCAATCTGTTAACTTTGATGAAGTTGAACAGGTGCCTAAAATACGTTTCTCTGTAAGGAAGAGAAGTTGTAGTGTTGTAATGCCGTTTAGCCTGTGCTGACATTTTAGCAGTTATCTTTATTTCAAGGAGATGAAGAATCCCTAAACTTAAGTGCTTCTGGATAGGGACTGTCTTTGAGTTCAGAGAGATGACTTGCTAATTCTATGACTGTGAGCTCTCTTACCGTAAAGCCTGGATCGGGATTACTTAGCAGTCCAGAGCTAATCTGATTGAGCTGTCTCTCTCATTTGTAGCCATTCCTAATCTACCCAGATTACAGGTTATTTTAATAGGCAGCCATATGTTTTGTGTGAACTCATTTGGGCCAATTCAGGAATGAGTGTGCAGCTTTAATGGTGTGTTAAGGCATTTTTACTTTTAAGCCTGTTCATCTGGCCTTCACATTGCTTTAGGTGGGGGATTTAAGATTTATTGGATTAATGAGTTTCCATTTTTAAATTGGGCTTTTGTTCATTTCTTTGTGTAATTTAAACATGGTTTATTAAAAATCCTTTAACTGTAATACTGTGAGTGTGACGTGTACTGCATAATCAGCAACTGTTACCTCTTTCTCCACTCTAGACCACCATCATGAAATTTGTGGCTCTCGCTCTCGCCCTGCTGCTGGCTGTCGGTGAGTACTGTGCTGTTTCTTATTTAAGGGAAACACTTTACCTGCATGTACAGCTTTGCTCAATCAGTAGATCACTTTTACATAACATTATATATATTTAAATATATTTTCTATTTTAAAAGACATTTGAAATAATGTATTTTCTGAATGCTTACAGTTGCTTTTTTCACTTCCTTCCCCTTCACTCTCTTTCTGCTCATCTCTCTTCCCCACCTTTCCTCCTCAGGCTCTCAGGCCGCTTCCCTGCAGGCTGATGCACCCTCCAGTCTGGCCCACATTCGGTCTGTTATGGATCTCTACCTGACTCAGGTGAAGGACACTGCCACCAAAGCCCTGGACCAGCTCGACGATACTGAGCACAGTGCACTCAAGTAAGGCCAAGTCATTCCCTTAGTCAGTCCCACTTTCTGTCACTGATACTTGCTCGGTCACTGGTTCATTCACCTTTCTCCTTTAGTCACTTTTTACAGTCCTCTAGTCACCATTTACTCATTGATGTGTTTATTTAACTTTGGCTAAAATTCTTTTGCTCCCCCATCTCTTTTCTCTTCCAGGGCCACCCTTACTCAGCGCGTGGAGGACATTTACAGTCAAATCAAGGAGCTGCAGAAGAATGTTTCCCCCATCACTGACAACGTCGTCACCACCATCTCTGACGCCACAGCTGACTTCCGTGCCACCGTCATGGAGGATATTGAGTCCCTGAAAACCAAGCTCGAGCCCGAACGTGCTAAGCTGAGGGAGGTCATCGACAGGCACATCGCTGAGTACCGCAATGAGATGGAGCCCATCCTCACAGAGTACTACGCCAAGCACACAGCTGAGATGGAAACCCTGAGGGGCAAACTGGAGCCCCTTGTGGAGCAGCTCCGTGCCAAGGTGGCTATCAACGTGGAGGAGACCAAGACTGCCCTGATGCCCTTGGTGGAGGCTGTGCGTAGTAAGCTTGCTGAGCGTCTGGAGACTCTGAAGGCGATGGCTACTCCCTACGTCGAGGAGTACAAGGACAAGCTGACGCAGACCTACAACCAAGCTCAGACCGTCAACACCCAGGAGCTCACTGCCCTGCAGGAGAAGATTGCACCTTTAGTTGAGGAAGTCAAGGAGAAGCTTCAAACTATCTTTGCGACCATCGTGTCTACCGTCACCAAGAGCTAAATCCTCTCTACCCTGTTCCTGTAACTAACCTCACCTACCTGTCAATCCTAGATCCATTCCACCTTTCTCTCCATTCCTTCTTTCCTCACATGTGCATACAGACCACCTCCCAAAATGAAGCCAATGCCTAACTGATGCACTTCTTTGCAACAAAATGGCAGGACTCTTGCTCTCTCTCTCCCATGCAAACACCTTCCTTCACGCACACATGCTCAAGCACATGCAAGCAAAGACATACACAGACACAAACAAACTCAGCACACACATGCTTTACTCTCTGCATGCCATGACCAACTGCTTACATTTTGTGTAGGAATTGTATGTGAATTACCACAAGTGCCTTAACATGTGTGTAATGATGCTTGTCTGATGAAACCTGTGCTTTGATGAAATACAGCTCAATAAACATCTGACTGTTTATACTACTTTGCTCTCTGACTCTAACTTGAACAGTTTTATAGGCCAGATAGTTACTGAAATGTTGAATTTGAAATTCCCTAAATGATCTGTCTGTAATGAAAGAGAATATTGTCTATAACAATCTATAACACACTGCAATTCGCTTTGTTATCAGATCCATGTCTGTCCCATCTGAGGCCAGTGTTAGAAAATAGCTTTTTTTTCTAAACTATTAAAATACATAATGCAGTTTAATAACAAAAATGATCCTCACAGGAATATAACAGTACACCTTTAGTGTTTTTGACCTCAGTGAGCCTCTAAGGTCATATCACACAGACAGCATTTTGAGGGGGTCATCATTGATCACAAGGTCCACAGGGAAGAACAATATTAATACAATCAGTTCTACTTAAGAGGGGCTTCCAATAACAACAATAACAGATATTTCTGCCTGTGGTCCTGAAAGCTGTGATTAATGAGCTGATCGGGGGTGTGAATTGGCCTATTGACACACTTAAGTCTTGTTGTGCTTTATTAGGGAAAAGTCCGCTTTTCTGCTTCGGATCCCTCAGGCTGGAACCCTTCAACACTGTCCCATCACAGACCCACATAAGACTATACACACACACACACACACACACGCGCACACACACACACACACAGTACAACCACACCACTAAACATTTCCACTCACATTTGTAATCAGACTACTTTGATTTATGAACATCATATATCCTACCATTCATGTCTGACTTTGACACAAAACCTTGCATGACACACACACACACACACTGCGAGACAAAGACACTTTCGAAAACCTAACAACATTACCAGCAGGGACAACAATGGAAATAAGTCCAGGACTTTATCAATGTATCCCCAACACAGTCTGATATGTTGCATTTTATAAATATGCTAGAGTTTTGCCATTAAACCAAACCAGAAATATCCACTTAAGACAGTTTTAGGGAATAACTGACTCTCTAATTAGTATGGTGTTGAAACTCTGCTCCAAGAAAATAGGCGATGAATAATAAAAGCAGTTTGTTGCTGTCTTCGTCTGTCCACACCCAGTAACACTGGGCTGATTAGGATGTTATTAATGTCCTACTGGTTGGTCAAGACAAGCTCCACTTAAGGCTTTAGGCTATAGGAAACAATAGGAGATACACGCAGGGATTTCAAGATGCTCCAAAAAGATTATTTGTGTGTGTGTGTGTGTGTGTGTGTGTGTGCACATTTGTGTATTCACAATTCTTGGGGCAAGCAGGCATGCGCGTGCAGCTGTGATTAGTGCATGTCAGTAGCACTATGAGTATTGTAATGGATGAGGCAGGCATGGAGGTCCCCAGTGAGAGTCTCATGGTGTATAAAACCAGCTCGTTCCTGGACACAAACAGCCACTCCTAACGCTTGGATGTACATCTACCACAGCACCTGGCACTTGATTGGGAGGAAGATTTTTGCCTTCAGTTCTATGTTATGTTCTACGCACAGCAAAGTTGTGGGTTTGGTTCTCCACTGGTCTTGATGTAGTGACAGGAGTCTCTACTTGTGGTCAGAAGTGGAAGAGCAGACGTGAACAGAAATATCAAAGGAAGAGACAAAATCAGCAAATTCTTTCATAATATTTATCTTGTTGACCTTCAAATTATGGATGGTAAGTGTTTGTTTTATGATAAAAACTATCGAATTAAACTATCGGAAAATCGTGATCCAAATGTGGACAAAAGTTCACTACACATCTTTCCTCTCCTCTCCTCTCCTCTCTTTAGGTCCTCAGCTGTCTCAGAGCTGTGAACTATCTCTGCCCTGCTGTGCAGACGGGGGGTCACTGTCGAGCACCAAGGCCCCCCAAGTCAGTGGGGTCAGAGTTCAGCTGGAAATGCATGCACTTTGGCAGCAGTTTGACCAGCTGAGCACAGAGATGATTGTTACCAAAGCCGGAAGGTAACAATAACGCTCATATTTATATTCCTCACTACCTTATCTTGCACTTCTCCATTTGTCCTCCTTCTCTGGTGTCTCTCACTACATTACGTTCATTTACATGTTCACAAACTGCAGGAGGATGTTTCCAACCTTCCAGGTGCAAATCTCCGGGATGGATCCTGCTGCTGAATATGTCCTGCTCATGGACTTTATCTCTGTTGACGATAAAAGATACAGGTCAGACACACACACACAGAGTGAGGTGCGCAGTGCTTAGTCTGTAGTGTGTAACAGAGATTGATATTTTTTCCAACATATAGTAAATGTTTTATCTTATTTCTGATCTGTTCTAGTATTTCTATCAAGACCAGACCCTTGTAACCTAGATCTGTGCTAATTGCCCCTCTGCAAGCTCTGTCTTACCTTATCAGTCCTATTTTACAAATTTGAAATATGTGTGTGTGTGTGTGTGTGTGTATGTATCAGATATGCGTTCCACAGCTCATCCTGGTTGGTAGCAGGGCGAGCGGATGTTGTAGCCCCAAGCAGGATGCATTTCCACCCAGACTCACCTGCCTGTGGAGCCCAGTGGATGAAGCAGACTGTTTCCTTCGACACTCTCAAGCTCACCAACAACCTGCTGGATGACAATGGACATGTCAGTCACTGTCCTTAATATGACTTCCACATGCTTTTACTTTTGAGAGCAGTAAAAAAAAAAAAAAGAGCATATGGACCTAAGAAACAAAGTACATTGTTTTGATTTATTTCCATTGTGTTTTCTCCTACTTCCTCCTTGCCAGATGATATTGAACTCCATGCATCGCTACCAGCCACGCTTCCATGTGGTGTATGTGGATCCAGCTCCCGACAGTCACTTAAATGCATACAGAAACTTCTGCTCTTTTTCCTTCCCCGAGACACGCTTTATGGCCGTCACTGCCTATCAGAACCACCGGGTAGGAAACCCAGGATCAGTAGGCTTCAAACTAAATATTACCCAGGCCCATCAGACATCGGTTTGACACACTTGTATCAAGCAGATGCCTGACACCTTTCTACTATTTTCATTGTGCATTAACTGATAAAATTAGTATAGGATTAAGGAGCAATTTCTTTGCTTTTTGTCTCATTTATTTTAACCCCCCTCACCCTCTCTCTCAGATCACGCAGCTAAAAATTGCTAGCAACCCGTTTGCTAAAGGCTTCAGGACTACAGGCCCCCAGGACCGGTGAGTACAGTTTCCTGGAAGGGCCTGCTGAAATCATGACTATGTCACAGTGTATCTTTATCGCTGTTATCAGCTGGTACATAGTGATAAGGCAGCAGTCTTGATGTTAGCTAATCTTTAACTTTTGTATGCAAAGGGGGTTCAAACATGGCAGGTTGTTGGCCGTGAGGGACATGATTATGGTGATTTATAGGAACTTACATGTGTACGGGTATGTATACCTCTGTCTACTATGCTTGTGTGACTATATACAGTATCTGTGTGGGGTGCGTGTGTGTGCAGAGTGGGTAATTCTGGACCCTTGGCACTGTGGTGTCCACCAGAGGGCAGAGCTGAACCCCTCATCATCAGACCTGGAGAGCAGAAAAGCTGGGGCTCAAAGACTTCAACCAGTGAGCATCTCTCTGTATTTTATGGTATCATGTTGATTGCAACGACTCAACATATTTGATCATGTTCAGTAGGCCTACATGGTGTTTCATTTTAGTTTTCAATATTTTTTAAATATAATAACACATTTCAACACACAGAATCTGATGATTTGAATCAGCAGTAGGGTAATGATTTAGATTTGATAGACAGAGGATATAACAACTTTGGTCTAAGTGCTGATCAGTATCTGTCCAACTGTATTCTCCTGCATCCTCAGGACAGGAGGACCCAGCCCCGTTGTTGGTGGAGCAATGTGGACTATTCCACCACTGTAAAGACTCTGCGGGCCTCACCATGGAGAGGAAAGATGGGGACAGTATATTAGCACCTGCTTCCATCCTCCCTATTCCTTCCTACTGGGACTGGCAAGGGTAATCTCAAGAGAGAGGCAGTCTGTCATAGGGAAAGAGAAGCAAAGTGGCTGAGCTTTGAATTCAATTTGACCTACTGCTTGCTTCCTTATTTCATATCGTACAAATTTTATGTGTGTTTTATAATAAATGTATATAGTTTGTGGCCTCCCTCACAAAATTAATTTATAGGGATAGTATGCATTATGCAAGTGTTCCATCAAAACCATAATGTCTGTGGCAATATGATAGGTGTACTGCAATAAAGCCATATGCTATAAATAATACCATAGCATACAATAAGAGTCACAGTAAAGCCTCAGAGATTATTACAACAATACAGTGATATCCCTACAAACTCACAGCTGAGAACAACAAACACACTGTCTCACTAGTAGTATTATTAAAATCATATGGTCATTTCTTGTTTTCATAACATTTGTGCAACTGAAATGCATCCGTCTGTTGTCTGAGATAATAAAAAGACATTCAGAAATCTCTGGTCTCTGATTTTCCCTAAATTTATAATAAATGTATAGAATATTCAAATAATTAAATTCAATTTATACAATTTATTGTCATTATACCAGTCCAGTATAGCAAAAAGTCTTTCTGGTGCAACAAAAAAACATAGTGCAAAATAAGAGACACACTCTCAAGACAGTTTTAGTCGTAAAAATACAAGAACAAAAGTACATAAAAAATGAGAATAGAAAAGAGTTAGAAAATTAAAGTTATGTATAAAGAGTGCAAGTCGTCCTTGGTAGCATTAAGTCAAGTCAAGTAAATAATGTGTAGTTGTAGTTAGCTGTAGGCTAGTTGTTCTGGATGACAGCAGGTAGCAATGCCTCTAATGCAAATGTGATATGGGTACTATATAAACCCCTGTGATCCGCAAAGCAATCACGGTGAACACTTCATTACCCAGAATGCGGAGTGTCCCAGGGTTATTTCCTGAAGAAGCGAGAGATTTTGCCTTCAAACTAAAAGAAGTTATGAGAAACGAACAATAAATAGCCTATATGGCGTGCGTATGAAGCAAAAATCCTATAAAACAAGAAGCGATGTGTATCTTAAATGAATCCAAATTAAAGTATTAAAAAAAGTTCTACACAATGCAATCTGATCACATCAACATCACAAGCTGGCCTAAATGTATTATTATCATTATCATTTAAAACCTCTCTGAGGTAGTAGCCTGTGTATTGCTGACTTACTGTATTGGCTTGCATTACTGTAGGCTACAGGTGTACTTGTTATTGTGTCCTCCACCTTTAAATAATCAGTGCTACCATAACTCTTCAGGCAGTCTAGCTAATTATGGCAAAGTTCATTCTTATTACAATTTTTTAAATAATTATCACTACTGGGGTGGTTGCATTTAATAACCCTAGATCAGAGTGGAATAACTGGTCTTGTAAAGCCTAAGCCAACTTGATAAGAATGAGGATTTATTTTAGTTTGGGATTTAAAAAATGTACGACGTTTATCTGTTGCCTAATGTAACATATAGTGTTTTACTGCACAAATAAATACGAGATACGGGTCTCACTAAGGGATAATTAGTCCACATAAGGCGAACTACCTTCATTTTATTGGTTTGGGCAGTCTGCCTACCCTCAAACGGGGCCGCTATGCTGCTTGATATTTCAGCTGGGGGGTTATTAGACTGCTGTCTTATTTAGAAAATGCTTACAGGAAGTCGCGTGGTTTTGTATTTCAACTTGACGGTGGCGATGCTCGCTCTCTCGCAGCGCTGAAGGATGCAGCGGGGTGGATGGAGGAGGAGGAGGAGGAGGTGAAAGACTGGAAGGCGGAGAACAGAATGAACGGGTCTGGACAGGGGAAGGATGCGGATTAAGGTAGCCCGCCGGCCAGCCTGCCTACCGACGATGGTTTCGGTCGTTTGACATGAGGATGTGCGGAGAAAACGACACAGGCCTGCGGTTTGTTGATGCACTGAGCACGGAGGGATGAGCCTGTAATTCACCCGTCGCTTCAAATGATCTGTGACACCGAGGGCTGCTTGGTTTATTAATTGTGAAGGTGATTTGATTTCCAGAGTAGGCTAGCCTTGCACTAGCCTACACGTTACTTTGTCGTGGTCTAAAATTGGTCTCTTTTTTCTTCCTTTAACGCCAAGAAAACCGGAGAAAAAACACACACACAGTGACCCTGTCCCTCTTCATATTTGCGGTTCAGCTGCCATCATGGGTTTAGCCGTCACTTTAGCATCATCGCCACCGGATCTCTCCTCCCGTGCCGCTGCAGACTGGATGTCAGACTGAACGGAGCGGCGCGAAGTCAAAACCAAACATACCGAAAATACAACTTTACCGAGTTTCAGCATGGAGGCGACGACGTTACAGCCTCGCTGGTTGACATGTCTGTTTATGTGGACGTCGTTGTGTCTGCTCAGCAGCGGTCAATCAGCGCGGGACGCCTCGGGCCTCCCCCTAGCCATCCGCGTGCCACTGCGGCAAGGAGCTCGCGCTGAACAGCCACCTGCCGCCGCCGCCGCCGCCGTGAACCGCGAGCGCGGCAACACGGGGAAGCACGCTGCGCGCAGGCGGAGAGGAGCGGCAGCGGGCGGTATCAGCTTCGTGGACATGATTGATAACCTGCGTGGGAAGTCCGGGCAGGGATACTACGTGGAGATGGCCGTGGGCTCTCCTCCGCAGAAGGTAACGGTTTTAGTTACAAGGCGTGATTAATATGTTGTCATATAGGCTACTCTTGAATGTAAGAATACAGTCATGCACTTTTTTGGCCTATACAACAGATCTATCATAACAAAATCTAATTAATTAAATCCAGGTACATGACCAGTGTGACTGCTCCGTATTAGTCTTTATTACTCTGGCTCTGCTTGCAAAATGTAAGCTACTTTTCATCTTTTGTTTCCCACACTTCTTTATTGTAAGAAAATATGAAAGTGAAAAAAGATTAACATTAAAGACATACATACATTTATTATGCTTTTACCTCAGTCTTGCTTGCATCAGTGTGTTTGTATATGTGTCTGTGCATGTATCTCTCTCTCTGTTTTGAGCAGCTACACAAGTTATAACACTGAAAACAATAATAGATTAATTTAACTTATCTTTAAGCACACACACACACACTATAGAAAATACTATGCAACTTAATGGGAGGTGACATCACTATAAACTTGTAACACCTTGATGACACATTCACAGTGTACACATGTCATCAAGGTGTACTTTACTAATGTAAATATCCTCATACTTTAATATTTATACATATTATGTAAGATTTCTACAACTGAATAGGGAATGCAAAATTAAAGTCAGCTGACAAAAAAGCATTTCAAATATACAGTCCGATTGTCCATCCTGTTGGTGGCCTTGCAATGACAGATGGCCTGTGTGTGTGTGTGTGTCTGTGTGAATGAGAAAGGACTGAATGATACAGACAGATAATGGAACCATTAATTCTGCAGAGTGAGGAGTGCCAGCTGGGTGCAGCTGCGGTGTACAGGCTGGCACACAGAGGGCGACGGATAGCGGGAGGGAGAGAAAGTGATGAGGTGGTAGAAGAGGAGAAGAAGGAGAGGGAGACGGTGTGAATGAGAGTGGGAAAGAGAAAGTGAGAGGGGAGAAAGCTTGCGAGAAAGAGAGAAACCAAGTGTGTATGAGGGAGGATGTGGGATTGAGAAAGGGAGGTTGTGAAGGAAAGAAGGAGATAAGGGGGTGATGATGAGGGAGAGATGTAGGGCCCTCAGTGAAGATGTCACTCTGCCACTGAGAGACACTGATGTTTCCTATATCAGGGAGATCTGCCTGTTGGGGCATTTTGCTGCACACCACAGTGACTACCAGCCAGCTGAGGCCAATCAGCACAGACAGACAACACACTGTTTTAGTGGCCTTCAACCAGCGGTCAGGGTCCCATCCCATGTCAGCTACCATTCACCCTGCTGGAGTGCCCATGATCTAGGCATGGGAATCATTTGATTTTTTTTTATTTTAGTGGCGATGATACCATTGTTCTGATACCGATATTAAACTTGCGCTTTTTTCAGACACCTTTTTTTATTTTTCCACAAAACCCTATTTTATTTAATCAAGAAGCCAAAGTTCTCAAATGCTAAATGGTGTCTGAACACAAGCAGCTCTACAGGAACTTATACAATAAAATACTGTCTTAAATTCAGAGTATTCAGTGCCATCTTTCGATACTTGACAGCCTTCCGAAACTCAGAACTAATGACACGTTTTGGTCAGTGACGTCTGATACCCACCACGACCGGGACACTGAATCCCAACCATAGATGTGTTAAACGCTGGATGGGGGCCCTTTGATGCAGACTTTGAACAGACTTTGTCTGCCCTAATGATTGAAATTGTGATACTAAGAGAATCCTGTTTAAACATGTGTGATGCTCAGGGCATTTCCTTCACAGCTGTACTTGCTGCACATCTTTTTTTGTACAACTTTTTTTGTAATGGATGTCATAAAGTCTTTATGGACCAGAGGGTGTCACTTGAGCTTTGATCGCAGCCAAAAATCACTGCACTGTTCATGGGAGCGTGACTGCCACCAGCTCCATGACGTCTGACCTAAAGACAATCAAAAAGTGAATTTCATTTTAAGAATCAGGTGGCTATCACATTATTTTAGTTCTCTCCCATTTTGGAGCTCACATCAAAGCACATCCAGGGTTTTATAAATTCTAGTATAGTAGTCCTAATATACAGTAATGAGCAAAACCCAAGTATATTCAATGGACATTAAAGGTCCATTGCCCCAAGGCCTGAAAGGAAAACTTTTAAAATCATTTTTTTAAACTTTAGTTTGGACATTTTAAGCTCCAAAAATAAAGGTGAAAACAAAGGGCACATGGTGTCTGACAGCATATTTAAAGCCTCTGAAAACTTGGTTTCAAGTCACACATATTAACATTAGACATTCATGACTAACTTTAAAAAAACTATCCATAGGTTTTATTTATTAAGAGTTTAACACTCAAAAACTCAGCTAGTCTGCTCTGTCGGGACTGTGTGGCTGTGGTTTGATCAGATTTGATCGACAATGTTGGTAACATCAGCAAACATCCCCACAACCTTTTGATTGAATATTGCGCAGTCCTCATTGGTGCATGGACGTGTGTGACATCACCTTCTTCCAACTGAGCCCCGCCCACTTCAAACCTGTGAGAAAAGGAAGGACCAAAACACAAATCTCTTATGTGAAAAACTGCATCTAGATACACAAAGCGTTATATATACAAATTTTTCAGTCTGTACATAAAATGAATTTAACATGGCGCTGTGATTCAGTGGTTCAGCAAGGGCAGATGGTCTTGAACTCAAATGATCATAAAAGCAGAAGTGATAAAATGCTTTGAATTTAACTTGAGATGCTTGGTAGGTTTACAGTAACTTTCAGATATGTTGCCTTCTGTTCTGGTAACCACTAGATGATTTCTCCTCCATAGAGGAGGGGGAAGGGCAAATATAATGGCTGGAACAGACAGGCACTCTGCCAGAGAGGACAGGAAGACAGAGAGAGAGAGGAGGGAAAGACGTGAGGTCTCAGTGTGTCAGGATGCAGCCTTCAGTGTGTGTGAGTGTTTGTGTAGTTGTGTATTAAAGAATAAACAGATCTATCCTGAGTGGTCATCAAGTCTCTAGCCAAGAGAGGAAGACAGAGTGTGTACAGCGTTATTACTGACAGTAGCGGCGTTTGTAGAGACAGTGCATGCAGGCGTGTGTGTGTGTGTTGTGAGGTGGACAGAGTCAGTATTTATTCTGGGCTCTCAGGCCCAGCCCCTGAGACAGTAGCACTTCTCTGGATATTTAAAGAGCTAATCCATTATTGAACAGCTTGCTGTGGCTCTATGGCTGCCTGTCTGTTTGGGTCTGTGCCACACTGTCTATCTATATTCTCCACCAAGCAGTTGTTCTTTCACCTTATTTTTCAATCAGTAAAATGACACAGTATGTGCTTCACTCTGTAACAAAGGAACCTTTAAACATAAATCATATGTACAACCACAACACCAGAACATGTTAACTGCAACCATATGAGTGAAAATGTATTAATTAAATGCAATTACAACTGAACAATTATGCTAGCATTATGATGTATGAGTCACACAACATACATAGTGTGTATTGTAAAGCAGCAGTACAACAAAAAAGGATACAAAGAAAAATAAATTAGAAATTGTACCTCTAATATATATCTCACAGCAGTTTATGTGTAAACTATCATTTATATGTAATATGATGCATATACAGGAGGTATTGTATATTCTGTCTTCATCACCATCTGCCATTGTGCTCCATTCACACATTCACTAACTGTTTTGACTGATTGCGCACAATATGATACTCACATAGAGATGCAGACAGAAGAGGAGGAGATGGGAGAGAGGGAGTAGAATGGGCAACCTGAGAGGAGTAGAGGGTTAGAGTGGAGACAGAGAGGGGACAGAAAAGGACATTTAGGGCAACAGGAAGCAGCGCAGGACACTACAAGGAAAGAGAGAAATGGATACAGAGAATGACAAAATGAACATCTGGGAGAGGTGAGGCTGACCACTTGCTGTAATAGAGGAAATTAGCCAAAAAATAGCCTGTAAGACCATTGGTATAAAAAAAGTAAAGCTATCAAAAGCAGACATCAAAAGCCCCTCACAGAAAATGGTTTTGCAAATGGCCATGTCTGTCTCCAAGGTAACAAAGATAAAGATTAATTTGGCCTTCAGAGATTGAACATAATCAATTTCACAATGTAACCCAAGCATCAGTTTTACAAACCTATTGATTTTTGCAAAATGCAATTTAATCTCTCTCCCTCTCCCCCTCTCCCTCTCTCTCTCTCTCTCTCTCTCTCTCTCCCCTGTTTTCTCTCATTCTCTTAGTTGAACATCCTGGTGGATACAGGAAGCAGTAACTTTGCTGTCGGGGCGGCTGCTCATCCCTTTCTGCGCAGATACTACCATCGTTCACTGTGAGTGGTAAAATATACAGCCACATTATGTTCTAAACAAGGTGCCAGTATTTTTACTGTTTTTACTTTTTTTTAATGTTTCAGTATTTTTATTGAAACATCTTGTTTTCTTTACAAAGATCAGAAACATTTTTTCTTCTTCCCTGGATTAAGTTTTTAGGAAAGTTAAAAAAGTCGAACATTTCAGATTACTCAGCTGCAGCTTGCTAATAATAACCATGATTTAACATGCAATACTTGTTGATGTTTTTTTTTTTGTAATGACGCTTTGCTTTTTTATTTCATTTTTGAGGTCTTGTGTGATGAATGAATTGTTAAAACTGACATCATAATGGCAAATCATAGTCTCATAGTCTACATCCCATTACTGTAGAGAGTATCAAACTGATTTATATTAAGTGACAAGGCTTTTACATACAAAAAGGTGAATAAATGCATTTATATCATATAATATCCTTATGATCGCTGACTGGGAATCATATAGTAGTTGACTATAATACCACAACAGTGGAACTACTCTAGGAACCAACCCCTCTTCTTTCTCTTCCACTATTTTCTCACTTCCTCCACTTTTACCAATCATTCACAGCTCCAGCTCATACCGTGACCAGGGTAGGAGTGTGTATGTTCCCTACACCCAGGGTCGCTGGGAGGGGGAGCTGGGCACCGACCTTGTCTCTGTCCCACATGGCCCTAACGCCACGCTGCGCGCCAACATCGCTGCAATCATCCAGTCAGATCGCTTCTTCATCAATGGATCCAACTGGGAGGGAATCCTGGGACTGGCCTACGCCGATATAGCCCGGGTAAGAGCAGCGTATGGCTTGGTCCTTCAAAATCGGAATAAAAATCTGATAAATTATCTCAGTTTCAAGCTGCACAGGGTACTTTTACACATTGGCACCTCAGCTGGCAAATCATTAGCTGTCAGTGCAGAGTAATCATCTCTGTTGTAGTCTCATTTATAAACTGATGGGCATGTGTGTTTTTTTACTTTACATGACATCTTGTCTACTGCATTATTGAGGGCCTAAAAGTAATATTAGTCTTACAGTGAATATGTGGAATTAAAGTGTTTATAGTAACATGTTGTGAAATATACCAACTTGGACAGTATATATAGAGGGAGATTGAGGAGAGAAGGAAGAGAGCTAAATATCAAATTTTAGATCAATATTTAGCTGTAAGGGAAAGGGCACTTCAGCAAATTATCAGTGGACACACCACCAATAAGTAGATTTACATATTGCTAGTGTTAAAAGTAATATTCCTTATCATGCCTCAGGAGCAGTCATTTGTTACACTGCATACTTTTCTCTGGCACCCGCAACATTGGCGGTTCTACTTTAGCAGTCACTCATCAATCAGTTCAATCATCTAATATTTTCTGCCTGTTAAAAAGGAGTTTTTCCTTGCCACTGTCGCCTAGTGCTTGCTCATGGTGGAAATTGTTGGGTTTCTATAAATAATATTATAGAGTACAGTCTAAACCTGCTCTATATGAAAAGAGCCCTGAGATAACTTTGTTATGATTTGGTGCTGTATAAATAAAACTGAATTGAATTTAATTTAATTTAATTAAAAAATGCTGTTTATTACTTCTCCTGTGAGCGTGTTGAAAGACTAGTGAGGATACTGTACTTTCTTTTTTTATCCTTTTCCTTTTTATCCTCTATCCTCTTTTATCCTAGCTTTCTGAATTCCTAATCTGGTGTAAGAGGGTGATTATAATGAGGACATTGGATCTGGGGATGAATGTGGGATATAGCTTTTGGATAACTCAAATTCAACCTGACATTTGGAGGCTGTGATAAGAAACGTAACACCATATTTTTGGATATGTAACTAAAATCTCTTTTGTTTTGTTTTTATCCATGTTTGTTGAAATTGTGATAGTAATCTACTACAGTATTTACTTCTGGGAAAAGTAATAATAGCACTGTATTCACTGGGAAGGAGAGATAGGGAAACGAGAGGCAGGATGAAACCTGATTTGACAACAGGTATGCTGATAGGTTAGGAGAAGGATGAGGTTTGTTTAATCTTTTGGAAATGAAAAACTGAAAGCTAAAAACAGCTGCTTGGTTTGGCCATTCATAAGTAAAGCTATCCTACTTATCTCTCTCTCTCTCTCTGTCTCTCTCTCTCCCCAGCCTGACGAGACATTGGAGCCTTTCTTCGACTCTTTGGTTCGCCAGACTCCTGTCCCCAACCTCTTCTCTCTCCAACTGTGTGGAGCCGGCTTCACCCAAAACTACTCCCTCGGCAGCGCTACTGTCGGCGGCAGCATGGTGAGACATACGCAGACACACACGCACACACACGTACAAATCATCTAGTATCATATTTGCAGCCAGTACTGGATTATATTTTTCCGTATGCTCTTAGATCATCGGAGGAGTGGACCCATCACTCTACGTGGGAGAGCTTTGGTACACTCCAATCCGCAGGGAGTGGTACTATGAGGTCATTATCGTACGTATTGAGGTGAACGGACAGGACCTCAACATGGACTGTAAAGAGGTAAGATCTGACAGATGGATAGATGCAAAAACCAAAGAAAGAAAGAAAGATTTCATGGTCAATTTCATGTTTATGTCTTTTACAGTACAACTATGATAAGAGCATTGTGGACAGTGGCACCACCAACCTTCGACTGCCCAGAAAAGTCTTCCAGGCTGCAGTCAAGGCTATTGAAGCAGCCTCTTCGGTCAGTCCTTACCATGCTATGGATACCCTTATATCCTTAGTGTAATCTGTATAACACTCTTCTGTTTCTCATTTTCTACTGCCCCAGTCATTACTGATGTCTTGAGATATGTGATGAAAGTAGATGATAGTATTTTACCCTATTTTTAAGAAGGAATGCTCTCACCTTGATATTAATGCAAAGGTGGAAAGACTACCAAAAAGAGCACAGATGTGGACAGGACATTTTACATCTATGGAAACGTTAGATCTCATAACATACAGTATTTAAAAAAACGCTTTCCAAGACATCTGAGGACCGTCTGAGAAAAAGATCTTTAAGTTCACCTTCATTTCTGAAAAATCTTGTTTTATGGATTTGTTTCCAATGACGCAATATTGCAGTTACCAAGACTTTGTGCTTCTGAAGTATACTTAATGTATGCCTCAGATCTGTATGGTTAAAATTACAGACTGGAGCTTTACATAAACTAATACTCTAGGTCAAGGTTAATAAGGCCATATGCAGCCTGAAAAGAATACCTGTAGACACTACTCAGGGCTTAAAAAAGGTAGTCTCAGCGTTGTTTTTCATGTGTAATATTTTTATTTACAGTTAACATTGTCCTTAAAAGACACTCTTTGCTCTTTGTAGTAAAGACGCACATACAACATTATGTATCAGAGAGTATCAGAAACTAAAAATTATATTAAGAAGGGTAGTGCACTAACAGTACAAAGGCAAAGGTTTAGAACTTAACATAGCATTTTATTTTTCCTTGTCTGACGAACAGAAAAAGCATAGGAAAGTGTGGGAGAGTACGCAGCTTTTTTTTATTTAAAAATGATAACTGCAGTAATTTGAAGGGAAATTATGGTCTCCTCCTGTCTGTATGTGAATAGTGAAATGAAAGTGTAATTTAGTGCCCACCAACACTGGTTAAATGTCTTTTGTAGAAAAAAGTTGATCTATGTGTGCTGGAGTCAGGGAGAAAAAAGCTCTGCTGTGCTGTTACTAACATTATTAATGTCCCCTGCAGTGGAGATCAGCTTCTCTGCTGTAACGCTACTACCAGGGAAAAACCAGTAGAGAGAGAGAGGATAAGATTTTTTGTTTTTTTCAAGTACTGCAGTTTGTTTTGTCTTGTGCTGTCTTGTTTACTAGTGGTGGAGTTCAGTGCTCCACCCCGCTAATGTTAGTCTCTGGGTGACGGCATACTCACAAAATACTTCACCTTCATCTCGTAAAGCTAATTATTAAGTTATTAAATCCAAAATGCGCCCAAACAGTGGCCTTCACTGAAGATGAACTACTAGATAACTCTAGTGTGTGCGAAGTGTTGACTGTGTGAAGTGATTTTTTTCCCCCCACACCTATTGGATAAGCTCCAGCCTCCCCTCATGACCCTGATTTGTAATGTGCGGGTATGGGAAAGGAAAGAATGAAAGTCCTCCTGATCCTGTTTTTCAGACAGAACAGTTTCCCTCTGGGTTCTGGCTCGGGGAGCAGCTGGTATGTTGGCAGGCTGGCACTACACCCTGGCACATATTCCCAGTCATCTCCCTCTACCTGATGAGTGAAAACCACAACCAGTCCTTCAGGATCTCCATCCTACCGCAGGTAATACACAATATCTTGTACTGGAACTGAATGTGGTTCCATGAAGAAAGACTTCAGTCATGTTTTCAGGTCACGGATGGACTTTGTGATAACATCTGTCCCATGGGACCATATGAAGTTATGTCACTTAAGCCTAAAATCCTGTCCAAATGATCAGTAGTTATATATTTGACTTTACCTGGATTCATGAAGAGAAAATTTAATCTCATTTTTTGTCCAGTGCTAAAAAATGTATGATAACCTGTTAAATACTGTTAGGAGACAGGTGTTTAATTTACCCTCTCTGCCTATAAGAAGTTTAGATATTTACTGAAAATTTAAATAATTTTGTCATTACTATGAGTCATGTACATCCCCTGTAATCCTGAATAAATGCAGAGTTTTCATTTCCCTGTACACTCCTACAGGAAGTCTGGTCACAGTAAGTCACCCTATCCTTCAGCCGTACTCTTTTATATAGTTCTCAATAAATGAAAGCCTGGGTAGGTACCATGAGGAAGATTATAATGACCACATTTCAAAGAGTATTACCTTTGAATATATTTTCTGAAGCTTTTCATAAATGGAATGAGTAAGATTTGACAGTGTGATTTAGAAGCGAGGTTCAGTGCCGTAAATCTGTGGGAGGCTCATGTCCTTGATGCCGACGGCAAAAAGAAACGCTTGAGGAAAGTTTTAACTTTCTGTGCCTTTTGTATAGCAAGTACAACAGTAAATCACCACTGACCCTACATATATACAGGAAAAGTTGAAGACAAAGGTACAAATGTACCAATGAACTAGAAGATTTAAAGGCTGATACCGTAATCACTGTTTGAGAGTTTAAGGAATCTGATAATGTATCAGCTGATATTCATAGTTTTAGAATAAAAAAGGATCCCTAATTTGGTTATGAAGAACTATGACCAAGATATGTACTGAGTGGGGCATTTTACAGATGAGAAATAAACATTCAGTGCTCTCTGGTGGACAAACTATGTAATGACATCAGCCAACATACAGTATATGATGATACAATTTATATCTGAGATAAACTTAAATCAACCCATAATATCAGCCATGCCAGCATACTGGTCAGGCACTACACTGAACACTCAAATGAGCTCTTTACATTATACCACCACCTTCCATAGCACCTTTTCCCCGAAGGGGCATTGAGTAACGTGGTGCAGGAGTGTGAGGTTGCTACAAGCCATGCAGTTTCTATATGTGTGTGTCGTATAGTGGACAAGGACCACACTTCCCACACTTTCACCATTTTCTTGCAAGGCACCAGACATGGCAACAGCATAATCACCCTGCAATTGTCAAACAAATGATTCATGGGGTCTCTTTTGCGTAAATGCTCTCAGTGTCTTACCAGGCAAAGGTCCAGAATGAAAAGAGAGGAGAAGAAACAGAGCATAATGCATACTAACATTACAAACAAAATTAAGAAATTTCTCAAAAATACATATATAAATGACCAAAACACATTCTTTCTGTAAGATGTTACAACAAAGAATAGCCATGCATAAACCCACATGCTTGCAGGTTGCAAGCTACAAAGTAGCCCTGCTGCACACATGCCTTCACAGACCTCTTCTGATTAGCAATTGTGTGTAGGAAAAGAAATAAAAAAATTCATTTTGCACTAAACTTAGCTTCATATTGTGATGTCTTGAGAGGTCGGGATCTTTTCTCTAGGAGCTTTTGAGGTGTGGGTGCAGGGAATGAAGACAGTAAAGCGTTGTTTTCCAACTTAAATTCAGTGTATTCAGTCTTCTCATAACAGGTCAACTTAATTCTTGCAGACATAAGGTAAACAAAACAAAAACAGGTATTAAATCAAAAGTCTAGTCCGCTGTCTTACTGATGACAAAACTAAAGTCCTGTTCCTCTCTGTACACCTCAGTCATTGTCTTCTCTTCACAAAAAACACTGTGTCACTTCACTCCCTCTTCCCTCACTAGGGCAATCAGCTCATATGGTTCAGCTTGGCAGCAACCATTGTCCTGGCTGCCCTGCTGCCTATGGGTTTTATGGTCTTTTAACGGATGACATGATGGTTTGTAGTTCTTGTTGCAACCACCGGGAGAGAATGTATCTCCCATCTATGACGCTGCCTCACATGACAAGCAAAAACACCAAACATAAATAGAGCAAAAAATGTGTGTACCTCACCATGGGAAAGCCCAGAACGAAAAGAGGAAGTAATGCTAGCAGAACTGCAACACATACAGTATGGTTCATAAAATGAAACTCCCTGTTAAAACCCAGAACATTCCTTTTTATAGGAAAGGGTATGAATTCTACATTGCAACATATATAACACACTTGTATATATATGTAGGAAAAATAGGAAATATAACACTGGAAATGTTAACGTGTCCCTTTAAAAAGTTTTCACCAAATCCACATAAGATTTCACAGGCATTTATAATGCCTGTTCATAATTTAGCACAACATACACACTACTACATATGCACTCAGAGTGAGAGCTGTGTTGGTATTCTAGGCATTACACTTCAGCATGAGTGTGCGTTCACCCCTTTCTTGTTTGTGATGTTCCTTGTCTAACTCCATTCCTTGAATTTTCTCCATTTTTGTTTATACAGCAATACCTGCGGCCAGTAGAGGACGTGGCCTCCGCCCAGGAGGACTGCTATAAGTTTGCCGTGTCCCAGTCCAGCACTGGTACAGTGATGGGGGCTGTCATCATGGAAGGCTTCTATGTGGTCTTCGACCGAGAAAAGAAACGCATCGGCTTTGCTGTTAGCACCTGCCATGGTGAGGAGGAGAGGGAGGGTGGAGGGATGGGGAGGAGAAGAGGGAGAAGGAGAATCAGTAAGGTTTATCTTGTAAAACTGAAAAGCAATATGGACACTCATGGAAAGAAGTATTGGGATCGAGGGACTACTGAAAAGGCAAGAAAATGTAACGTAGAAAATGCATCTCACTTAAGACCCTAACTTATTTACAGTAATAGCAACATACAGTGTCTGTTATCCTGATCTGTGTTTCTCAAATACCTACAATCCTATTCTCCCATTTGTAGTGCATGATGAGTTTCGCACAGCCTCTGTGGAAGGACCGTTCCATGGTGTCGACCTGGAGGATTGCGGCTACAACATCCCCCAGACGGATGAATCCACACTCATGACCATCGCCTACATCATGGCGGGAATCTGCGCTCTGTTCATGCTGCCGCTGTGTCTCATGGTGTGCCAGTGGCGCTTCGCCCGCTGCCTCCACCCACACGGAGACTTTGCTGACGACATATCGCTCCTTAAGTGAAGGGGGAGAAGGAGGAGACAAAAAAAAAAAAACACAGGACAGGGGTGGATTGTGGTAAAAGGCATGTACATTGTCACAAAATGTTGGTGCTGTTGAAAGAGAGCTTTGAAAAGGCTCTTCAGGAATATGACATGTAAAGTATAGAAAATGCTGACATACAGTGAACAGTGCTGCCCTCAAATTTGAGAGCACTGGAGGATAACTCGAGCCATTACTAACCTGAAGGACAAACAAGAGAAAGTTGGTGTCATCAGTGTCGACTTTGCCTGTTTAAGCTACCTACGCAGATCAGCATGGCTAGAGGAGCTGAAGTGGGGAAAATACGAAACATAAAAAAAAATCAGCTCTTTGTTATAAATACTGTATGAATAGATCACAGATGTGGATTGGATTTGGAATTTTTGAAAGATTTGTCTCTTAACATTGCAGAGCTCAACACAGTGATGAAAACATATAATTTACAAACATGGCTAAATGAAGAAACTCACAAGCTGGATGTGAATACAAGAAGGGAAGCCATCATGTATGGTTTGCTATGGTATGATTTGGACGTGAGCGTGTGGTTACGTGTGTGTTTATAGATCTACTGTTTGTGGCTTATGAGTGAATGAAACAAGGTTGATATGTGTGAGCATGCCTGTACGTGTGCACAGCTGTACTGTAAGTGAAGAGTATACAGAAAGATTTAATGAAAATGACGATGATACTACTGAGTATGAATAGCGTCTATGAAATTACACTATTTTGCAAATGCCAGCAAAAGAATTCTGCAATGCAAATTAAGTAAGCATAAAGAGGCTAATGTGATGAAATATCAGATTGTAACAGCATTTACTGCTTAAAATCAGTTTTGCTTAGTGTGAAACCGAGACTACTGAACACAGTCAATATCAGATGTCACTTTTTCCTCTTAGCTGATAGCTTAAATATATCTATTGTACATAAAATTTGTGCATTCCAGATCTTCTATTTGCGCAGGCACTTACACACAGAGAAAATACACACTGCTTATCCTACTGCTGCACCATCTGATGATTTGCACATGTAACAAACAACACATTACATGATAACAAACCAAGACCTTGAGATAGGGCTTCTTTCACTGACACATGAAACAGCCTAACTCACCACATCTTTCAATGGGGACCATATACGCTTGGACAAGGAAACCAGCCCAAAGTATGTTATACACTAAAGAAAACTATGTATGTCTACAAGGGATACTTTGTATTGTCTCTCAGCAAGCTGTAAATAGATAAACTCAGAACTGTATATTTATCTGTCAGGCGCTGGCAGCACTGTTGAACCAATAAAGTACTTATTGTAACTGTAACATGTGATGGGATTTTCATTTCTTCACACAAAACATTAACAACTAAAACTAGCTTGTAGACTACTGACATGCAACAGATTTGAATTGTGCCATTTCAGTGTTGAAAAATAATGAAAAGTGTACAGGGATTCAGTGTCTTCCCTCCTAAATTTCACGTAACGATGGGAAAGAATTTAGAAAATGCAGTCTGAATACCAAAGGCAGAAACTCTACAATAAAACACATTCAAATGAAATTCTTGGTGATATTTAGGGCCTGGTGGAGCTGTTTTTCGATAAATGTTTTACATTTACAACTTTAATAATAAGCCTTTTTAAGAATACGTATGACATGAGCTGTACATACCCAAGAAAAGTTGAAAGACCATTATTGTTATATTTCTTCCCTCCAATACAGTATTAGTATAATACTGAAAAGCACCCCCACTTTAAAATGACTTCTTTCAACTTTTTAAACACATTTCATGTGTTTGTTGTTTCATTCATTATTGATTGTTGGTTTGTGGTAATTCAGATAGCTGGGATTATGTTTGAAAATATGCACAATTAAATTACAGTATCAGCTGAAAGTATATGCATATTAGGTGGGTTCCTGCATTAATCTTGAGTCGTCTTGTTAATAACAATTTCTGTCTATTCCTTTTATGATCAAAAAGTTAAAACAAACAAACACACACAAAGCAGTAGCAATGGTAGTAGTATTAGGGCAGTTTAAAGCAACGAGCAGAGAGGTAAAGTCCCCCCACCGGTTTAGATGCATCATGTTTAGACGGGGTGCAGTACCGGTATTCCGCTGTGGCTCTTGACCAATCAGGTGGGCCCGCACGACGGTTGCGCAACAACTGTATGACGTAATACGTATGGGTTGTGACTTGTGTGGTCACTGAAATGAGATGACAAACTCAACGTTGGCCATAAAGTCCACAAGTAACAGATGAGGAAAACGAATTCAGTGGAAAGGTAAAATATGTATAATGTCAGTGTTTTGGCGTGGCTACTGATTAGTACCTTACTGTCTTAATTCGCTCAAGAACAGCGATGTCAGTAGTTAGCGTCAGGACACTAGCTAACTTACTGTGACAACAACATCGCTCGAGTCTCACTCTTAAGTTGTTCTGACTTTATTCTGTTGTTTTTAGTTAATACTTGTTTATTTATTTCACCACAGCTGTAACGTTATATTGTCACAGTCGCATTCATTAAATGACTAACCTCAGCTAGCTGCCAAATAGCTAGCTGACTTACTGGCTGAATAAAAAACAAAGCAGTCAGCAAAATTGAGAGCTAAGCTAGCTAACGTTAGCTGACCAGAGAGCTAACAGGTTTGATTATAGCAGAGACCGCAACTTCGAGCACATAGCAGGTGGTTTCACTACATGTCACACGAAAGCACGCTGGATATAAGCAGCTGAATGTCATTAAAATCTGAGATATTGTTAATGTTCGTGTTTGAAGCGAAAGCTGTGGATACCACTTCCATCTAACGCCATCTGTATCTGATATGGACGTAATCCTTTATAATGTGGCCACAGACAGATATTTGGCTGCAGAGCAGCTGGCAGGGGCTCGGTGTTTAGCTCAAGGACAATTAGACGAGGTTGGTGAACAGATTATTTCCACTAACTTAACTGCTTTTATCATAAAAGTCCTCCTTTACTGTATTTTATATATCCATATTTAGGAAAGATGAATTGTTTGATATAATGGAGTCGTTTTTATAATACAGTTTACTATTGTTACTGGTAAAAACAAGATGATTCCTTCCAAAGGTCACATCTTGTAGGCTGTGGTTTAATCCACTGACTGGGTGTGGCAGTGGTGAGATAATGATTACCTTATTGTATTCTTGTTATTGTCTTTTTTCACTGAGTGTTCATAAGCAGTGTTAGAGACAGTCGGGTTTATGTTATTACATACATGTAAAATAACTAACTGCCTTGGGGCCCCAGACCCTCAGGCTCACATGGTGCACATCCCAAAATAAAGCTGGGTTTAATTAAATTGTCCTCCTTGATTGAGAGACAGAAGACCTGGGGCCCAGGTAGTGTTCCACTGGTTGGTTTCAGGCTGTCTGGACAAATAATGAATACGTTTGTGTTCTGTTATTTAATTTTCTAGCCTAACAGTGCTAATAGAATAGCATTCATCTGTAAAAGTCTCTTCACAGTAGTCAGTGCAGGAACTTTGATGTAACCGCAGAGCGTTAGTCGAATGTGCTGCGGCCACAGCTCTCTGTGCTGGCGTCCAGTTAGCGTGATGCTGTGGATTTAATAAGTGGCCTCTGAATGCAGCACACCGATGATAAGCAACCAGCCACTCATTCTCAGATTGTCTTCACTACTAACAAGACCTTCTTTTCAGTTCTTTGTCTCACGTCCAGGTTGCTGTTCAGATGAGGAGGGCTGGCCTGGTTGACCTTGTGTGTCGCCCTCCGTTGCCATGACAACGCCCTATTTTCCCACATTCCTGCTCCTCCTTTTTCTGTCCTCCTTCACCTTCTTGCTTCTGACCCTCCTGCCCTCCGTTTCCCCATCGATTCCCTTTTCGTCCTCCTCTCCTCCCTCACCTTGGCCGTCACCGTCCTGCGGCCTGGGTCAGTCCTGGGCTGTACGGCTCCACGCTGGCCCACATCATGAGGAAGAAGATGGTGAACAGAGCTCTGTGCACCTGGATATGATAGCCGACAGGGTACAGTACTTCATGAACACTTTCTGCTGATAGAATCTTTATATAGGGTGTAACTCCTTGAATTTTCCCAAAGCTAAGGGTCTCATTTTTCTGTTCTGACATTTTCACAATAAAACAGAATTCAGGAGGGCTTCAGTAATTATTTACTTGATTCTGATTGTGAGACTCTATGACTTGTGGGAATGATACATTTTTTTAATATACAGCTTTTTAAATTCAGTTTTCTTTCTCCAAGTATACCTAACACTGTCATTTAGGTTTTTTAAATTCAATATATTTCTTTGGTTTTTGCTTCATGCTTTAATGCTCCCCATTTGTATCCTATTTTCTGCAACAGCCCAATTCCTCCGCAGGGATCTTTGAAGTTTCATCTAATCTGTTATAAAGTTGCCTAGGCCAGGGAAAAAACACGAGTCGACCACTTTTAGAAGTGTTGTCCCAGTTTAATTTGTACTTATCATCAGTATTCTCTCCATCCCAGGTAGCAGAGCAGGCTGGGCTGCAGAACCACGGCCAGATCGGACAGCTGGAAGGCCACTACTTGATGTGTTCTGTCAAGCCTGGAACTGGATCTGTGGCTGGTGTTTGGAGCAAGACTGTCCAGCCTGGGGACGTCCTGGCAGCCCACCCTCATGTCCTGTGGCACTCCCAGGAGAGAGTGCTTAGCCGCTCTAAGAGATCAATGGCCTTCAACGATCCCCACTACCCTAAACAATGGCACCTGGTGAGAATCTAGACTATTGTGTATCTTTGTTACCACCTTTCTCACTCACTAGTTGTCTAGTAGTAAGTTTTGACTTAAATTAGTGCCTACATTTAACTTAATGGCTGTCAAGAATTGGTAAATGAATAATTTACAGGACAAAATAATCTGCATGCAATATTCATCCTTTTTTTTGTTTGTTTGTTTGTTTTCAACACTAGCACTTTATATAGAACCATTCTAGCAGGCAGCCAGTCAGGAGCCTGTATTACACAGAGCCATTATGTGCTTTAATTTCCTTCTCTTGTTTTCAGTGGCTGGCGTGGGCAACATCTAAGAGCAGGCACAGACCAAGACTTTAGCCCCATTCGGACTGGGTTTATTTCTCAAGGGGAGGTGGGGTAAATTTAACATCACCTTTGCTGGTCATGTGGGTAATTCTTCACCCCCACCCCAGTAATAATTACAGCCACAGTTATTTACTGTTTTTCAGGGAACTCTCTGGTCTCTCTGGTCCTCCTGTAATTTAATGGACATCAGAGATAATGATATCCTCTGGAAGCATAAGTCACACTGCATGATATCAATATGTGCTTCATGTGTGTTCAGATTTATGACTCCAAGAAGGAGTCCAACGTTTTTGACTCATCTCACACAGTATGTTTGCATCACGTCTCTCCCTTCGTGCCTCCCCTTCAGCTCTCCTGTGCCCCCTGGAGAGGCTTTTGGCTTTTGTTAGTTGAAATGCCGTCTAAGTTAAATTACAGAGGAGCACAGTGAATAGTTCATTTCCCACCTCCCCCTGTAATGTTAATCCCGTTCGAATGGGGCATTTATCTAGCCAAAGCATTTAAATGTTACTCTCAACGATTTACCGGCTAGATGTTAAGTGAAAGAGGAACCAAATAAAAAACTCTTGATATTTGCCAATGAAGACTTGTTGTAAGTGCTACAGTAGGTCATGTGTGCAAGTACAATAAGAGTGTATCTATTCACACCTGCTATTTTAATTTATTTACACACAGCATCTTGTATGCATAAGGACTGGGTCACATCACTCATCTAATACCTTTTAAATAAATAGCTGTGCCAAATACACAGGAGCTTGGTAAGAAGAACCTGCTAAATGGAGAGAAGAGAGCAGACAGGTTCTCTTGAGAAGTAATATTGTTGTCTAATGTGAGATTGAAGTGCAGGTGGCAAAGCATAAATACATGACACAAAGGCAGATGGTGTGCTTTTTTAAATTGAATTTATGTTTGTGGAAATACTTGTAGACTGATAACCATGTTTTCCACACATGGTGTTGTACAGATTTACTCAAGTGATTAATAAGGCTGCATTCAGTTAGATTTGGTTACATGTACATGTAACTGCTGCCAAAACGGTGCTCACAACACTGCAAGAAATGACTCAATTATATGATAATAAAAGAATCCTGTGTACATGATTATTTCCTATGTGCAATGGTTCACAACAAATACAGTGGGAAAATAACATTGGTTAGTTGTTGATGTTCACAGAAGCAAAGACATTAGTGTGGTTATTTTTGCAGCAGCCTGGAGCAGATTGTGCATGATTTAATCAAGGTAAATACTGTGGGTGATTGTGGCTGCAGATAGAACGCACTGATTTATTCGGCTGCCTTTAAATGGCTGAAGAGGTTTGATCAGCTACAGATGGAGACTTTCATACAGTCTAAAATCAGTTGAGGTCAGATACTGGTAGGCATCACCCATTCATCTTGAGCTCAGTGCAGACTGCTTTACAGGAATTCTGGTTATAGTTGCATTAGACTAATGTGTCTCCTTGTTGCACAGTGAGTGTCCTGTGGGTACAAAAACATCAGACATCTCCTCCCCTTTATATTACCTCATCCTTCCCTTACTCCTCTGGTTCTTGTAGCACAATGACCTCAACAGGAGTATGGACATCAACGTAACAGGGGTGTGGGAGCGCAACATCACTGGCCGAGGAGTCACGGTGGTGGTGGTAGATGACGGGGTGGAGCACACCCACCAGGACATCCAGTCCAACTATGTAAGTCAAAGCTAACAGTGGTTCCATTCTGTGATCAATGGATTTGTTAATATTTCCTGTTACTTACCGTGAACTGTGTGTCTCACTGTCACAGCTGAACCTTTTGAAAACAAGGAAGGAAAGAAACAGTTTGGATGTTTGCCAGCAAGACTGCTCCCCACTATTTATCAATCTCCTAGTGCCTTTTTATGTGCAAGGCTATAAGTACCTGCAAGGCTTACATAAAGCATCCACTCTAGAAAAACTGCTGTGCCTGCCTTTCATTTAAGCAGAGCAGGCAGTGCACTTTCTAGAGCAGCGAAGACTTCTAAACTAAAGGGGAAGTCACTCACAGTAAAGTATGAACAGCTTACAGTCAATGGCAGCAACAACTAGGAAGAAAATGGAGAAAGTAGTGGCAGAAAAGGTGACTAATCCTATTCAAATTCTGTAATGAGCACAGTGAAAATGTTAAGAGTTTCACGTAGATGTTTTTTTCTGATTGTGTTACTACTGCACCTAGTCTGGATAGAATCCAACAATAATTTTTCAATGTTTTATTCATTTTTCCCTCTTAAGAGTCCAGAGGGCAGTTACGACCTGAACTCCAATGACCCAGACCCCATGCCTCACCCAGACTTCCACAGCGACAACCACCACGGGACGCGATGTGCCGGAGAGATTGCAGCCGTTCCCAACAACAGCTTCTGTGCTGTCGGGGTGGCCTACGGCAGCAAGGTGGCAGGTACAGACAAGTTAATTTAATTTGGAACTGTTGTTTAATACTTGTATGTGTTAAGAACAACTGAGACAGAAGCTGAGACTCTGGGTAAATGTTTGTGGTGAAACATTTCTCGCTTGTTGTTTTCTCTTCAGGTATCAGGGTCCTGGACGGCCCGCTGACAGACAGCCTGGAGGCCATAGCATTCAACAAGCATTACCAGATCAACGACATCTACAGCTGCAGGTAACAAACATGTCTCTTTCTGGTTCTATTAGGGATTTCCATTAGGAAAGTGGCTTTTATAAACAGTACAAAATCACATGTGTATGTATGCATGTGTCTCTTGATTCCAGAAGCCTTTGACAAGCTTTGTTTGCTTACTTGAAATTTAATGTTTGCATTTCCTGTGTAATGTTGTGTAATATTTGACTATGCAATAATACCATATTGTGAAAGTCTTGCCTGGATTCTTATGTAGACTCTTGTCTTCTCTAGTTGGGGTCCAGATGATGACGGACACACTGTGGATGGACCCCATCCTCTGGGCAAGGTAAGAGAAAGACAGACAGTTTGTGTGGAGCCCTGTTTTTGTCCTGCAGGGGGCAGTACACTGCAACAGATTACAGAGGAGTAGGCATGTGGAAAAACTACGGTGCTTTCACTTGGTTGATTTTGTTTTGGTTCTTGATTGTATAAAGTATAATCTGATGATTTTTATCACAGCATGAAATTTTTTTCCTCCTCCACAGGCGGCGCTGCAGCACGGGGTGATTGCAGGCAGACAAGGCTTCGGCAGCATCTTTGTGGTTGCCAGTGGCAATGGAGGTCAATACAATGACAACTGCAACTATGACGGCTACGCCAACTCCATCTACACCATCACAGTCGGTAAGCCACAGAGACTCTCAAGTGTGCCTCTGTAAGTTCACCTGTGTTTTGGGTGTGGACACGTGCGCATAGGGCCATATATAATCAATATGTGTGTGTGTTGCAGGAGCGGTTGATGAGAGAGGCAGGATGCCCTTTTATGCTGAGGAGTGTGCGTCCATGCTAGCTGTCACTTTCAGCAGCGGGGGGAGCAAGCTGAGGAGCATTGTAGGTCTTACCGGAACACACACACACACACACACACACACAGAGATGACTACACTAGAGAATGGATGAATAGTGGCATAAAGAACAAACAGAAAGCAGGAAGTCAATGACGAGCTCCCCAGAGCTGGAAAAATACATGAATACATGATGTCATCGTATTCTGAGTTGGTCCAATCACGGTGAATTAGGGAGCCTTCACACCTAACGTGTTTGGTACGGTTCAAACATACTCTGGTGTGTTTGCCAGTAGTCATTTGGTTTGTTAGGCTGGTATGAAAGCTGTAAATCCTACTCTGTGCGCACTAAACAACAAGGAGGGTCTCAGTCTGGTTCCAGCTGGACTGCTACGGTTTGTTTGTGGTCAAAGCAAGGCGGACCAACCACAGTATTCTGTGATAGTAGATATATGATTTTAGCATTAATTCAAAAGCTAAACTACCAGGAACCGTCAAGATCGTCAAGTGATCTTCTAAGTGATCTGTATGGGAGAAGCATTTATGCAAGATCTGGTACCATGGGAGACACGTGAATTCTCTTTTTGGTTGGACTTTCTCTTGAAGCATGCAGTTACCATATTCCACAACATGACATGTGAAACAATATATCTAAATGTCACTGTATGGAACCTCAAGTGGTCTAACAACGTTGAATTTAGTGGCAAATGTTTGAAAGCTTGTGAAAGAGCAGCTCCACATCAGGAGGAGCAGAGACTATTTTCATCTGAAACGATGACGGATGATGACAGGACTAAGGGCCCATTGAAGCCACTGACCTCTATTTGCCGATGTTTGCGGGTGTCACCATGACAACACAGTTTGGACCAGGGATGTCATCGCCTGGGGGGAGAAGAGCTTAGCCAGGATTGGCTCTCTCTGGAGAAGACTGATCCACCAGCGACCACAGTGTGCTCACAGGCCAAGAGCTCACCACACTGCCCATTAGTGTATTATTCTGAAGAACCCAGTTGGTGTACCAAGAACAGCTGCCTTCACAAATGCATTTTATCGCAGTGTTCTGAGTCTGTAGAGCCTGGACAAGTCACAAAATGGGAACTTCCAAGATTAGAAAATTCAACAAGAGTTTTGGAAGGTTGATGACAACTTGTGCATCTTACTTTTCAAATGTTCATGTCAGACGTTTCTGCTGATTGATCAGGTTATAGGAGGTTATTCTAGAGACTGATTCATCAGTGATTCTTGATTATGTAAGTCTTAAGAAATAGCTGTGGCTAACCAAAATATGACTCAGTCAACCATTTACCCAAAGAGATTCAGCGTTTCTGATTGAATGTAAGGCGACTTTTACTAATGGACACAAATGTGAAGCATGTTGAGGCACAGAACTTGTCTCCTGATGATGCTCGTATACTCTCACCACGTTAACAGCTGCTCTGGGTGAACATGACTAGCCCTGCTGGGAAACTCTGTACATGCACAACCCTGCATAGTAGCTCAAAACCTCTTGCATGGCTTGAACAGCTGTTGGAAAGGGCCCACATGTCATACACATGTCATACACATGTAAACACAGAGGCCTGGGAATTACTCAGCCCACATCGCTGTGGTCCTGTCAGACAGGCTGTCACTAATGTGTGTACCAGCGGGTGGTGTGCATGGAAGACTTACAGTATGTTTGCAGTTGTGCGCCTTGCATATGGGTGGATTCTCACACACATAGTGATGAGAGACAAAGCTGTAAAACCATATTATATTGGTCTTTCTTTGCTTGCTCATAAAGTTAATCTTCTCTATAAACCTGTTCCTCTCCTACCTCTGTTTTGGCCAACCACTATCTGTCAAGATTTCAACATTTCCATTCTGTGTATATACATTTTTAACTTTCCTACTCTTCATTTTAATTGTTTGGTTCTCTTTACTTCCTTTCATCTCTTTTAAAGCTGAACCTCCCTCAGGCCTTTAAACCCCTGTCACACAGTCCCTCATGTATTACATTAACTGTACACAAACAGTGCTGAACTCTGGCCACCCGCAGTAAATATGTCCTTTTGTCAGGATGGCGTCATGATGCTGGCGCCTGAGTAAAGCGTTCTTTGCTGCAAGTTTAGTTACAGAACCTTCATGCTCAAGAGTTTGTACTATATATACCCCCTAAAAGGTTTGTCTTCACTTGTCTGTTAGTGTTAATGTATGCTTATATATGTGAGGGCCAGTTTGTGTTTGGCCTCCTGCCAGAGCTAGTGTGTGTGTGTGTGTGTGTGTGTGTGTGTGTGTGTGTGTGTGTGTGTGTGTGTGTGTGTGTGTGTGTGTGTGTGTGTGTGTGTGTCTTTTCATGGTCATGTTCCTCCACTTAACTCATCTGTCTGTCTCTGCAGGTAACATCAGACTGGTCCATGCAGCATGGGACCGGCTGTACGGAGGGCCACACCGGCACGTCTGCCGCGGCCCCCCTGGCGGCAGGAATGGTGGCCCTCATGCTGCAGGTCCGCCCCTGTCTCAGCTGGAGGGACGTCCAGCACATCATCACCTTCACTGCCACCAAGGTAGGTCTGATGACATGTCTTGCTGGGTATTGTTACACTGTAAATCTGATCATAAGCGCTAAATTATTTTATTTAATGTTTCTTTGTATTGGGACGAGTATGTAGCATAAACCAATACCACACACCACAGCGTTTATAGCCTAAGCTAATTTGCAAAGCCCGTCCGTTAATCGGAATGGCATACCAGAGAGTTGTCACTCATGAAGGTGCAAGTGCTGCTGTTGGTTGCAAACTCCATCTGAACTTTCCTATTTTGTTCATATTTTTCATATTTTTTTCTGGAGAGGCTGTCTAGATCTTTTTCCATACAAGACTGCTGTAGCATGACAGAAAAAAAAATCTTGCAACAATACAAATATAGCCTACCTCAGCTACTTGTGCTACTCAGTGGCGTTCCTGGATGTTGTAGTGCGTTAGGGGAGCTCTACCTTTTTGTATAAAAAAAATCTTAAGGTCTAGTTGTTAATGGACAAGGTGTGGTTACAACGGTGTCAGTTCGAAAGTGATTGTGCGCTTGTAAGACTCTGCTTTGACATTGTTTCCCATTTATCTTTATTGGACAACAGCCTGTTCTTCCAATTAGCTCACCACCCCACAGTACCTATTAATCTAATATCATTGGCTGAAACTAACATTTACTTTTATCTTTGATCAATATGTTGATTATTTTTTGATTATTAATTGATGATTTGTCCATAAAATGTCCGAAAATAGTGTAAAGTGCCCAAGGTGGCGTCTTCAGGTTGCTTGTTTTGTCCAGCAAACAGTCCAAAACCAAAAGATGTTCAATTTACAATGAAATCAAAAAGGGAAAAGAAGCAGCAAATCCTCACATTTGAGAAGCTGGGAACTCAGATTGTTTGGCGATTAGTGAATCATTAATGAATTATCAAACTTGTCAGTTTATTTTCATCTAATCAGTTATTTGACTAATTGTGTCAGCACTACTGATATCATCCGTCTGTAATGGTAAACTTGGCTGTGTGTGTTGTCTCTGTATTTGTTTTAACAGTGCGACAACAGTGCAGACTGGGGGGTGAACGGAGCCGGTTTCCATCACAGCCACCAGCATGGCTTCGGTCTGCTCAACGCATGGAGACTCGTCAATGCTGCCAAGGTACATTCGTACATACACACAAGTATTGCTGCGAGGACTAGTTATTTTCACTTTGAATTAATCTACTGGTTATTTTTTTGTTTTATCGTTTATTTACGAAATCAAACTTATTACAATTTTATAAAGTTTTCTCTCTTCTCTCTCTCAGGTATGGGAGTCGGTGCCGTTCCTCGTGTCCTATCAGAGCTCAGTAATAAAGGAGGAAGCGCCCATCCCGACCTATCCCAACCAGCTGATCCGCACCTGGAATGGTAACTCTGTCTGCTCCTCTCTCAGCTCTGTATTGGACAGTTGCTTGTCGAGTTTACACACTGCACTACGCAGCTGACTCCCTCCCTCCCTGCCTCTCTCCCTGCCTCCCTCCCTCCCTCCCTCCCTGCCTGCTCCTCAGTCAGTCTGCCTTTCCATATTAGGTAATGTTCTCATGTTTGTGAGTTGCTGCTCAACTGGGTTAGATTTTTCCAGATTGCCATTTCTCCATGTCTTTTGTTTTTTTTTTCTTTTTTCCCTTTTCTTCATTTTCTCCCAATCTGTCTTTGCATTTCTGCAACTCTTCTCTGTAGTTCTTGTTCCTTTTTCACTTCCCGTCCCCTTCCAGTTGTCTCATTCCAGTTGTCTGTGCATGTGATCTGTCTCTCTTTTCCCTCACACACACTTTTTCACATATGCTCATGGTGACCTCATTCTAGCAGAAACTTTCCCTCTCCTCCCTCTTCTCTTTTCCTCTCCTCCCTTGATCTATATCTTCCCTCTTTTATGGCCTAGTCGCAGTCAGAGCACAGCCAGACACAAGTGTGTGTGTTCGTGCGTGTGCGTGTGTGTGCGTGTGTCTGCAACAGGAGTTTCTTAAGAGCAAAGCAAAGAGTTGCTGACAGTTACAGAACAGACTCACCAAGTGTGTCTGGGCTTCATTTCTAAAAGAAACTGGATCAAATCAAACTACTATAATACACATTTTGTCATTGAATCCTCTGTTCAGTCAGTCTTGGTCAAATCCCTGACAGGCTTTTTGTCACAGACAGAGTTCAGGTCTGGCTACTCAGCAGCAGTGTTTGTTGTTGTAGTTTCTATGTGTTTTGGCTGCCTCATTGGCTAATGTACTGCCCCTTAAGCATTTCCAACAGCAGGCTTCCCATGTGAACACTGTTGCCATGAATGTGTGTTTGTGTGTTTCTGCACATGATATACGCTGTGACTGGTTTTGACCTAATAATGACCAGCCCCACCCCCATGGTACTGTCAGTCCATTTCAGTGGGTTCAGTGAGGAGTGGGTTAAATAGTTTTATGAAAAAATGCAGCAGTTGCACAAGTGTGTTTGTGTGTGAGTGAAAGCCCCCCCCCCCCCATGGGCTGCTTGACCATAATAAATGGAGTAAGTGTTCCTCTGTACATGGAACTTATTGTTTTATTTGCACTGCTGCATGTGTGACCACATCTCCAACGTTATTGATTTGGCCTCATTAATTCAAGCAGTGGACAGCTCAAGTAACACAATGTCATGAAAATATGTCGGACATCTTCTTGTGCAGAGTTTGTGTGGCGGCAGCCATATTTGGACTCAAAGTTTTTTGGTGGCTGTGAGGCCCCCCGTCACCAACTTGCTTTGCCTTTTATTAAATTCTAACCGAGAGTCATCATTGAGTAATAGTAAAGTCGGTTTGGTTTGGCTGTCAACTCGGACAAAACTTTGGATATGCTGCCCCAAAAGTGTTGAACACAGAGGGTCTCTCCCACATCAGGTGTTTATAGCTTCTCTGTGAATTAAAACTCAGGCAGGGTTTAGAAAACTCTGTGACAGAACTTAAAATGAAGAAGCTGGTGGTTTGGGTTCTTTTGAGGAGCAGAAGGAATTTCCTACATATTGCGCCAAGATATGTCTTCATCCTTTCATGTTTGAGCATAGACAGCTCCTTCTGTTGCCTGGACAATAGTTTGGGATATATTACTGATACAAAACCCCCTGAAGGGGAGAGAGTTTATCCCCAGTAGATAAAAATGCAGGAAAGTGCAAAACTGTGCCAGAATGGTGCATTTATGGGAAATCATTTGAATACATGAGTAAATTGAATGAAACTCTACAGCCAACTCACAAGTATCAGAGCTTTTGAAATGCACATGCAGTCCCCAGAATGGTGGTACCACAGTGAAGTTTTTTCTATGGCACAGCATCAGTGTTAGAAATGCATCTCCAACAAATCCTTTTCTTTCCACTTCTCTACCTCTGTTTCCGTTCTTTATTTCTTCTCTCCCTACAGTTATATTTTCTCAACCCCTCCCTTCTTTCCTTTTCTCCTTTCCTCCTCACTCAGCCTCTCAGTGCCTCTCCTCCACTCGTCTCCATCTCCTGACCGTCTCTCCCCTCCCTCTTTCTCTGCATCTGTCCCCTGACTCTCTGTATTTCCTTCCACACCTCTGTTTACACTCCTTGTCCCTTTGCGTCCCTCCCCGCCCCGAGGATGTGTGCAGCCCTACATGGTCCGAGAGCACCATGGCTCATTAGTAGTCAGAGCCCAGGAAATACCAGGAAATTACCACATACTTACAGTGGGAGGGCAGGGGGGCGGTCAGGAAGACAGACTGATAACAGTTTCTAGGAGAGAAAGTGAAGATCCAGAGTCTGATGGAAGATTGAATTTACAGAGAAAAGAAGGGCATTTTTCCCAGTATGCATGTATCTGAGGCTCGCCCTGATGTAAACTAGCAGCTTGTTTTCTCTCCCCATCACATTATGTGCAATAAAAGACAATTAATGTAATCATTTTTAATTGGTTAATCCATCCATCCATTTTGTCCATGTTGCTTATCTGGGACCGGGTCACATTAATTTTATTAATTATATCTTAAAGGAAGTACTGAAAAAAAGTGATATAATAATCAATATCGTTGCTACTGGTTTTCCATCGTACTTTTATACCTTGGCAAGTATGATTGTTAGACAGGTCTTAATTTGTGTTCTATGTGGTATTAAAAAGGTCATAAAACGTATTGAATTTAACTTGGTGAACCCTGCAGGAACCCTGTTAAATTATTCAAAGTGATTGCATAATTATGTTTTCACATATTCTTGATTATGTTTATGTTTACATTTTCATTTGTTATAATGGAGGGGTCAAATTTTCCCAATAACAGGCACATGACTACCTGTTGGAGCTATTCATTGTTTTGTAATATTTAATATTTAAACATTCATTTATTTATTTTGTTGTTTTGTTTGAAGAATATGGATTTGATTACAATATCAACAGCCTATCATTATTTTAGTTAATTTTAGTTAATAACTTGTTAAGGCTTTTGTTTTGAAGGTACAGGGCAGCTTGGATACATCAGGTGAAGCTACATTTATGGGTGTAATGTTACATGTATTCTTTCTGTTCAGGTGTTTATAGCTCCTACTATAGGCCATTGAGTATATGTTGACTATTTCTGTGAATTTAGGTGTCTGCATTTTTATTGGTTGTTCACATTGTTAGTCACATGTTCAGACTTGCTTCCTGTGAACAAGCTAGGGAACATCATGATTTCAGACATAATTTAATCTTGCTCCATCTGCCTGTGTGATCCTTGGAGAAGCTTTGTTTGTGAGAAGATTAATTCATCTATGTTTTTAGAAATTATTTCTGCTCATATTTCATTGTACTTCATAACATTTGTTTACATTATTTCATAGTCACTTTTGTATTATTTACAGTTTCACACTACTACAACTACAACTTGACTACATGGAAGTGCTATATCTTCATTAAACGGACGTACAAGTGCACGTTGAAAACGTACTTTATGCTCCTTCATCCTTGAAGCTACCTAGTACTACATCAATCAAGTTAATCAAGAGTGTTTAGCTATCTGGTGATGTGTGCTCTGCTACACGCTCAGGTGCCAGAATAAAGGGTATGCAGGTATAGGACCAGCAGGCACTGGGAAGGGTTCATGGTTTTTTACCAGGGCAAGAGAGTCTGCAGACGCTATTGATGTTTGTTTGTTTGTTTGCTTGTTTGCTTGCTGGGATGGTAAAATAAACTGCTCAAAACGTAATGCTTGCCTGGATAATGGACTCATTTTCCCTGTGTAAGATTCGTTCCTTAGGTGCCTCAGTGGCCGTTTGACTTTGAGTTTTGTTTTTTTAGTTAGAGGACAAATCGCCACTACACTACCCCTATCAATCCAGGAAATAGTCATGCACACACAATACTAATACTAAGTTGCTCTCTGCTCTCCCTCAGTCTCTGCTGCTGACCTGAGACAGTCTGGAATGAAGACACTGGAGCACGTGGCCATTACCGTGACGATAACACATCCTTGCCGTGGCAATGTGGAGATTTTGTTGATCTGCCCTGGCGGTATGACGTCAGTCATCGGGGCACGCCGTGCCATCGACAGGTACGCACACGCACACACACATACAAACCATACAGTCTATGATACAAACCCATGCATTGGGATCTTTTTGAGAACAGTAAAACATGATTAAAATGTGTTTAAAAGCTAAGTGAAATCAGTGTCTTAATTTACTAAGAAGGGGAAAATTAGGTACTCTCATAGCTACAAAAGGAAATCTGCTATAATCATATATAACAGTACCTCAGATGTTAAACTATGGTCATACGAAAATAATATTTTTGCCTGCAGTCTAAAGTATAAGTAGTCTCTTTGTGTTTTGCATGCAGAGACCCTGCAGGCTACCAGGACTGGACTTTCTCCACTGTGCGCTGCTGGGGAGAGAGCGCTGAAGGCCAGTACACCCTCAAGATATCTGACCACAGTAAGACACTGCTCACACACTGACAGAAGCGACAAATACTGTGAAGTGTCAGAAATGGGACGGGAATGTCTTTTCAGGAGTGGGAAACGCAAACACACACATTTCTGTCTCTTGTTTGTGTTGTTTCCTTGTGACCTCATGTACCTCACCTGCCCACACTGACCCGTCTCTCTCTCTCTCTCTCTCTCTCTCTCTCTCTCTGCTCATGCAGAAGAGCCGTTGCCTCAGCAGTGTGCCGCTGTGGGAGTGTTGAAGCAGTGGGCATTTACCCTGTATGGTTCCTCTATGACCTCCAGAGAGGTCAAGGACAGACAGAGGTAAGACCTTGCAGGCTTTTCATGCCGCCATCTGGACAGTGTTGAGATTATGTGTTTGGTTGAATGGTTGTTGTTTTCTTTCTAGGTGTATTAAGCCTGTTTTTCCTGAAATTGTGTTCTGTTTTAAATTTCCATTTTAAATATTTGTTGCAATAATTTTTTTTCATTATACAGCAGTGTCTATAACAGTTAGCTTTCATCTTAGTTTCTCGTACTTGATTTACTCACATACTTGTAACCTGAATCCAGTGATAATGTTTGGCTCAGTGTTTTGACTGACATGAAAGCAAGAAAGTATGTCCTGCATTTTGATTGGCTGCGGATTGATTGACAGGCTGGTGGAGGAGGCTATGAGTGGCAAGTATCTGGACAGCAACTTCTCTCTGCCCTGCCCTCCAGGCCTGAATATCCCTCCAGAGATCGTCAGCCCCTTCACCTCCAACAGCCTCAAGGTAAACTGTGCACGACCCAAAACCAACACCATACATGTTAACCTTTCGTCTCTTAACCCTCTTAGCCTGAGAGGCCGGGACAGTTTACTTTTCACTCTGTCAGAGTCAAAGGAATTCAGTAACTGTGTTGCCTACAAGTTTTGTGATCTTCAACACACCCACACTCCCTGTATCCTGTATACCTGTTTCCTGTTAAGGTATATTCCCCACACGGAAGTGATGGCATTTAAGTCAGAGAATACAATAAAATTGGATTCAATACCATTAATTAAATGGTTGGGAGTGGCTGTTTTCTTCACAGCAAGCTCAATATATTGGTAACCAGACCCCTTTAGAAAATCAACATTAAAGGGATTGTTCCATCTCTAGGCAGTTCAAAAAGGCTCATAATTACTCCAACTGAACACGCTAAGGGATGTATTTTATTTTTTCTTAATGTTGCTATGTGCAATATGGGGGTATATTAAATGGAGGGATTAGCCTACTTTAGCTCAGGATATTTTGTACTTGTTAGCCTAACATTATTACTTTTCTTAAACAAATGTTTTCACAAGAACAAACAAAATTCTGACCAGTTAAGAAAAGCTGTTTCTGAAATATGCAGTATCTTTATCCAGTTTATCTACGCATCCCTGTCCTGAGTTTAGACTCACAGGCAACACTTCATGTCAGGCTTCAAATCATGCCTGTTTCATGATTATTAGCTGACCTAAACCCCAGACACTTGTGTATATCCATATAACCATAACCTCTCATTTGAAGCCTTAACCTACTTGACCTTTGGAAATGACTACCCTGTGTGTGTGTGTGTGTGTGTGTACGCGCGCCTGCCCATTACTATTTTCACCTTCATTCAGGAAGTGAATCTGAAATTTGACTGATTTCTGTGTTAAAAGTGAGGTTGCAATGTTAATTGTAAAATGTACGAAATCCATGCATCTTTGAAGTATGTGTAATCTTTTAGCAAAGATGCTAATTGATCCCAAAGACATCCAGTAATAGATCCAAGCTAAGCTAATCTCATCCTCTACCTGCATGCAGAGACATGCTGTAAAAAAGCATTTATATAAGTCGGGTTAAAAAGGAAAATCCCCCAAATTACATAGAGTGCTTCAGCTTGGTCATCAATTTTATTTTCACTTCCTCTCCTTTTCCACTCTTTGTAGCCATTCTTCCTTTTTGTCTTCCACCTCATCCACACATGCATCCATCAGTGATTTAGTGCTGTTGTGATTTACCTCCTCTATCTCTCTCCTTTGTCCTCCCCTCTAGTTCCTGCTGTTGCTGGGCTGCTTTGCTCTGTTCTGGTCTTTCTACTATACACTGGAGGTCACACTGGCCCACCTGGACCTCAGGGGCCTTCTCTGCCTGCGCAGGAGATGGGGAGGTCACCAGGCCAGGAGGGGGCGCCGAGGGAGAGGAGTGGAGGAGGCGGAGGAGGAGGAGGAAGAGGAGCAGGACTCAGGGGTGGAGTTGCAGGCGGTGCTGGACTCTGAGACCAAAACGTTGCTTTTAAATGGAGAGCGGCTGGCAACATAGCACTGAGCCAGATGATGGGTCTAAAACCTCTCACTGTGCTCATGGGACGTCTCAGGCTTTCACCCTCTCCTCCCCACCCACCCAGCCTCCAGCCTCATCTGTGGTGTTGGGGGGTCACAGTGTGGACTGCAGATGGACTTGAATGAAGAGTTGTCTGCATTCCCCAAACACGTGGCCTTGTACGAAAATCTGTGTTTGTGCTGTGACAGTACGTGTGGGAGTGTGTGTGTTCTTTTACACCTCTCCCTCTTACAAATCCTCATAAGGAAAGAAAAAATTAGCAAAATCCCCCAAAATGAGGATATTTTATCAGTCCCAGGGTTACATTTCCCATCAGGGATAGGTTTGGGTTAGACAGGTGCTTGACAGGGACCGAATAGGATTTAATGTCTCACTACAATTGCATGTTTGCATGTGTGAAAGTGTGTGTACAGGCTTGTCCATGTGTAAGTGTGTACCCAGAGAGGAAATGAGTTTAGATTGGTGGGATACGGACACCTGTGGGGTCTTTAAACCAAGAGAAACGCGTGAAAAGAAAAAAAAGAAAAACGTGATGTGCACTATAGGAAGGTATGAATCTGCTGTGTGTGAGCTTGTGCTCCCCCGAGTGTGTGTGCCCTGTGTGTGTGACATGAGTGGGTGTGCTTGCAATATGCAAGGTCTTCCTTGAAAAAGTCCTCAGATGTGAGGTACCTAGAGTGTACTGATGTATTTTAAGATTTATTTTCTGAGGTGTTATTTGATGCGTTTGATTTTTAAGTCTGGGGTTATTATCTGTGGGTTATCAACAAACTACTGATGAAAACTTGAAGTGGGATTTGTGTAGGTATTTTTTTATGAAGTGTAATATATACACAATGTGTGCCTGCTGTACAGATATATACCAGCTGTGGTTAAGGATTTATACAAAGTCTTTTTAAGAATGTATTAGAGTTCTAATTTTTTAATGGAAAGGAGTGTTTGGAGTTGGAAACTGTGTTTTGCTGAGCAAGTCACAGGTGATCTGAATGATAATAAAAGACTGGAATATCCTCTTGGATTGTTCATATGGTTTTTGAAACAGTAACACAAAATCACACGTTGAGAATCACTGATACTCATACTATTATTATGTTATAACCTAATTATTGTACACACGTGTCACCTTTCAGATGTAAAATCCCCATAATTATATAATGATCAACTGCCAGGAGGCAGAAATTTTCCAGTTAGTGTTCACATTTTTGTCTGTGTTAAAACTATGGTAACATGCCAATATGTGAAAAGAGTTATTGGTCATAGTTTGCTGTAGTTATTCATGTCTGAAGAGATCCTTTTAACTCCAATGATAGAGATGCATCTTTGCACCGACAGAACTGTGGATTTTGTTCACCATTTTTCACAATATGGGCATGTGAAAACACATTGGTATTAAAGGAAAGATCAAGTGTATGGTGATACTTTTCCCAATCTTCCCATTTCAAAGTGAGGTACCCAGAATCACAGTCAATTCAGAGGTGTATTTCAAAGTCATTATTTAATAAGACAATGTACAAAAATATTGGCGCTGATACAGCAGGCGTAGCATTGTGGGAAGCCAGATAAAACTGGTCAGTTGTCTATGAGTATAATATGAGTGCTGTCTCTTAAACCTTGTAGAAGGAAGGAACAGCTTGACTTTGGCACATGGTCATCTTGGTTTTTCACCTCCAACGCAATGCGGTGGTCATTTGTATGGTTACTATTTCTGCTTAAGACTACAAACATTCAGTTGTACTGGTCCTAACTGCAGTGGGAAGGACAAAGCATGGTGAGCTCTGCGATGGTCACCAGTGCAAGCATCTACATAAGGGGTTCAGGGCAAGTATCAAGACCAGGAAGTAGGGGGTACTTGTTAGAAAGTAACTAAATTCTAAAGCAGAAAAGGTTTTATGATGAAAGGGGAGTTGGAGTTGACCGGTTAGACGCTTACAGGCTCTAAGAAGGTGTAAGGGGCTGAAGAGGTTCTGTGGCTCAGTGATTTTACAGGATCTGTCGGGCTCTTCCGTAGCTCATGCCCTCCTGACTGGCTCCCTTATTGGACCCCATCTGTAGGCCAATCACGTTTTTGCCCGCCTTCAGCTGGTCATCGGTGAAATCTCGCTTGTTCTCCATTGCTTTCCTGCAACACAACATTGAAAATGTCACTAAATGAATAAAACTAAACTCCAGTGTCCTATGAAAACGTATTCTAATTGGAGTCGGTTAGATCGGTATAGACGAATCAGTTTCCATTTCATGTATTGGACTCACTTGAAGAACCAGTTAGGGTCTCCATTGTATGTGCCTTCATCCTTAGTGATGGCCAAGCTACCCAGAGCTGACAGGGTCCTCTGCACCGCCGCCAGGTCCTTACCTGTCCCCAAACACACATACAGCTAGGATTATTAACACTAGCATCAGTCACATTATGATGTTTCCGTACCTGTGCGTTGTGCATCGTCATATACAATCTTATCAAAGCACTTTTTCCTCTACCACACAACTAAAGTGCTTAAACCCAAGCCAAGTCTTGTCTTCTAGCATTAAACATTTGCAGTAACTGAGGAATGAAGACCATGAAACCCCACTGACCTTCCCAAAGGTCCACGGTCTGGAACATGTCAGTCTTGGTGACGCCATACTTCTCTGCAGCGTTGAGGAACTGGGAGATCTGCTCCATCTGTTTGAAGGCCATGGGTGAGCTCTGGATCTTCTTCACGGGTTTCTCTCCGGCAAACAGACTGTTAATCAGTTCGCTCAGAACCTGGGGAGACGAGATGGAGTGACAGAGGGTAGAGGAGAAGGTAGCGAAGGGGACGAGAGGAAGGAGAGGCGTAAAAAAAGATCATTAACCTTAGGACATGATAACATCTAGAAAAAACAAGTTATCAAGCAGACACTTTGCACTCACACATCCGTCTTTCAGCCAGGCTTGGAAGCCCATTTTGCCAGCGTCTGGCCTTCCCACACCAGAGCCACACTGACGGCTGATCCACTCCACCAGGATCTGCTCCAGCTCGGGGTCATACTTGCTGTCGATCTTATCCTGAACCTGCCGGCTCATGCCGTAGGATGGACCTTTGTTAGCCATGCCGACGCCCTGAGAGGTGAGTGTGAAATGGAGGAAGGGGGAAGAAATTGAGAAGGAGAGGTAGATGGAGAAGATGGACAATACAGTGGAGGGAGATGGGTGAGCAAGGCAGTGTGGGGAGGGAGACAAGGAGAGATGCAATAGAGTAAAGGAAAGAGTCAAAGAAAAAATGGAACGAAGAATGATCTTTGGAGAAAGTATGAAATCTAAGTAAATGTGATGATCAGTAGGATTTTCACCAGTATCATCTTGACAATTTACAGCAGCGTATATATTCATGACAACATGCCAATTTTATAAACTTACTGTTTTCTTGTGCGTTAACATCCCTGTATTACCTTTTAGTCCAAAATAGTTACAAACAATAGCTAACATTCACATCACATTACAGTAACATTTGGATGTAGCCTGTATGCACAAACATGCTTTGGTGTGCGAATAACCTAGATGAAGTCATATTTACTTAAAACACACATACAGATACTTATTCCATATATATATACTGTTCTTTACATAATATACACCAATACAAACATTGAGGACATGCAGGTCAAAAGCGTGTGTATAAGCGTAAATGCTCAGCACTTAATTTGAATACCTTTACCAGAATTATGGCATTAACAGCGTTGCGTCTCCTAATGCACACCATTTAGCCCTATCAGGACCTGTGTCTGAGGCAAACTGGTGTGCAATGGGAGCTCTATATCAGCCAGCTGATTTTTTGCATATTTTCTCCTTTTACACACACACACACACACACACACACTCTCTCTCTCTCTCTCTCTCTCTCTCTCTCTCTCTCTCTCTCTCTCTCTCCTTCCTGGTCTCTGTCAACACATATCATTGCCAGCACTTTTTTTTTGTCTTATGCTTCTGTATTGCCTTTGGGCCAACAGCCAAGTGCAAAACCCATATCAAAGTGCTGTCTGCACCATCCAACCTTTGTTGCCATCTTGATGTCAGGTCACTTCAACTTCCTGTTCCTGGAGAGGTTCAAAGTTCAAATGTTAAAGGTTAAACCCAGGAGTTAACTGGTGGTGGAGCATCTCTGGCATAAGATGGGGGATGTGGTTACCAAGAGCAACAACAAACTAGCTGTTTATGAACAATACACAGCCCTTTTGTGCATTATTGAGTCTTTTTCCATTGGTCAATGGATTTTTTCAGTTGGCTGTGTTCATCACATAAAATGACAGAATGTCAAGATGGGCCAAGACTGGACTGATGTATGACTTTTTCTGTTTGAAGTAAATCCGTCTCATCATATTGCAAATATACAAGCTACAAACAACAAGAGGATATACAGACGGAGATGGAAAGTAACATTTACTGTGGCAAATACTCAAGTTCTTCTTTCTCCTTTCTTTCCTTTCACTCGTACCCTATCATTTCCTTCCTTTACTTGTTCTTTCTTTTCTTTCTTCCTTTCCTGTTTTGTTATTTCTTTCCTTATTTTCTGCTCCCTTGTATCCTTCCTTCCGTTCTCCTTTCCATCTTTTTCTTCTTCAACTGATCTGATGGCATGAAAATCCCTAAAACTGCACATACAAAGGTTTTATCAGAAAGCAATTTCTTAAACCTCCAGTAGGTGTGAGGTGTGAACATAATGCTGGTATATTCTCGCATTTTAAACTTTATTTAAACATACAAAGGATAGGCTACAGAGCAACATTATCATTCATTTGGAGTCATGTTTGTGTCCAACCAAAATAGGAAAGTTGCGGGTGGTAACAATGATGGGCTGAAAGACACTAAACTACTGTGTAGAGGTGAGGGGAACTGCAAAGCCGGGTGAATAACATCACTACGAGCGACCACTTTCACATTACAAAGTCATTTAATCCATGGTTACCATAAAAATAGTGATTAGCTCTCAATGATGTGTGTGTGTCCAGTTTTCTTTGGATACCTGAATACATTTTAATGCTATTTCTTCTTTTACTTACAGTAAGTAAAGTGACATTTTTAATGCAGGACTTAATTGTAGTGGAGTATTTTTTTAACCTTGTGGTAATGCTAAATAAAGTATAATAATACTTGTTCCACCACTGCAAATAGATATACTGCATGTCTGCACATTAGAGTCTGCATGCCAACGGCATTAATGGATTCCTGCCCAGAGTGTCCGCAGAGTGTTACCACCAACCCTGTTTAATATTCTTTGCATTCCCTGTGGTGCTTGTCCAGACCGCAAGAAACCAAACACACATGCTGGGCAACACGCTCACTTACATACAACCACAAGTTCAGATACTATGTTTTATCTTCGTCTGTCTGCCTTTTGCTCTTTCTGGCACGCACGCACGCACACACGCACGCACGCACGCACGCATGCTCACACGCACACACACTCCTACCCCTTGTTATTCTCACTGACATGCGTCATTATATAATCATTATTACAGAGTAATGTTTGTCTGGTATGCCGTTAACTTGTCTTTTTTTTTTTTCCATTGGCCTCTAGTTCTTAGCCTCATAAACTACTCTCTGGACCACATTTGCAAATCACACACACTACACTCTTTGTAGGGAAAGAAATAGAAGTTATGTTCACCACATTGTGCACTCAGTTCCTTCTCATGTCTTGTGAAGAGAAGAGAAGAGAAGAGAAGAGAAGAGAAGAGAAGAGAAGAGAAGAGAACAGGAGAGGAGAGGAGAGGAGAGAAGAGAAAGAAGAAGAGAGGAGAGAAGAGAAGAGAAGAGAAGGAAGAAGAGAGGAGAGGAGAGGAGAGGAGAGAAGAGAAGAGTTGAGGAGAGAAGAGAAGAGAAGAGAAGAGAAGAGAAGAGAACAGGAGAGGAGAGAGAGGAGAGAGAGGAGAGGAGAGGAGAGGAGAGGGGAGGAGAGGGGAGGAGAGGAGAGTGAGGAGAGGAGAGAAGAGAAGGAGGAAGAGAAGAGAAAGAAGAAGAGAGGAGAGGAGAGAAGAGTTGAGGAGAGAAGAGAGGAGAGAAGAGAAGAGGAGAAAAGAGAAGAGAAGAGAAAGAAGAAGAGAGGAGAGGAGAGAAGAGAAGAGAAGAGAAAGAAGAAGAGAGGAGAGGAGAGAAGAGAAGAGTTGAGGAGAGAAGAGAGGAGAGAAGAGAAGAGTTGAGGAGAGAAGAGAAGAGAAGAGAAGAGAAGAGAAGAGAAGCACTATTTCTACATTCTGTCCTGGATCAGTCTGTATGTGTGCACTGCATGACAACCATACAAAGATCACTTAATATTTTCGGAGGTTAAATAAGTTCGTTAGGGCCTGGTCTCTATTTCTGGTATTTATGTGTATCCAGGGACTTGTTGTTATCCTTGGGACCCGGCCCAGGTCCGATAACTCAGGATAATCTGCTAAACAAGCTTCTGTGCTGTCTGGCTGCTTATCCTTAAATATTCAAGGCAGAGTTCACTTGACATATAATATAAAAACACCCTGTTCCAAACTCTCTACTAAACTGCCTTTTCAGTAAACATAACCTACAGCATGAGCTATCTACTGTAGTATCAAGCAAGGGATGCTACACTAAATTCTGCAACTTTCCATACCATTACTACAGCTGATTCTACAAGTACTCCTGCTACATGTGCTAAAAGTATTACTGCTGCTGCTAGTACAATTACTACTGGTAGTAGCTACTACTGTTACTGCTTCTGCCGATACAACTTTTGCTACTGCATCAACAACAGTTACTACTACAATAGAATCAAACTTTCCATGCACAAAATCTGTTTCTGCAACTATAATAACGACTAGCCTATGCTACATGTACAAGTACTGCCATTTGTAGTTTTAATTCATTACTACTGCTGAAGAAGTATTACTATGTAAGATATCAAATGTTTCTAAGAAATGTAAATGAGCCACAAAACAAAAGCAATGGCCTCAAATATGAATAATAAATAAAGAGAAAAGATTACAATACGAAAAAGGAAATATGGAGATAAAAAAATGGATTAAAAATAGGATAAAACCACAGATTTCAAGTAAAAGAAAGCCTAAAATGCCTCCTTTCAAAAGTCCCAATGTACTGTAGCCCACAAACATGACTTCATCACCTCCCTCCATTCATCCATCTCTCTCAGTTGTGTTTTTCCTGCTCTGTGTTCCCTATTACCATGGTAAATCTGCTTAATGCCAGAACAGGAAACCAGTGTGAGGGCTGTGGCAATTGTGGCAGACTGTGGGGACATGGCGTCATGTGGCCTCGCCTTCTCTGCAGTTAACCAGCTAACCACCATATAATGATTTGGTATGAATAAACTGCCGGAGGACTTGTTTAGGCAACTAATTTTAGCCTTCACTATGAGTTTGTTAAAGGTTGGGGTCATGGAGCGCCTTGGTAGACAAATGGTTACAGCGCATGCCATATAACTGCAACGTCGCCGCTTCGACTCCAGCCGGTGACCTTTGTTGCATGACGTGCCCGTCTCTCTCTCTCTTCCTATTTCTTGTTTGCCTCTTCACCTTACTCTGTCCAATAAAGGCAAATAAATAAATGTAAAAACAAATTTATAAAGCAGCTGGATTAAGTATCTCACTTGTTCACCAGTGTTGTCCCGCTAGCTGATGTACTGTAGGTTAATTACATCCTCAGAGTCAGAGCTCTTTTGTTACATGGCTCTGGTTTATGCCAGCTGCACAGAAATCTGCTGCTTCGACTTCAGACTTGCCAGACTTTTATGAGCACTGAAAGAATTTTCTGCGAGTGCTGCCAAGACCCTTCATGGTTCTGATTATTCTGACAAACGTTTCAGCTGCTGTGTGCCTGAGCTGATGTATTTCTACTGAATCTGAAGTGTAGATAGTATTGTCCGATTCAACTCAGTGCCAGAGCCCCTGCACTGTTACACGGATGTGGTTAGTTTCTGGCCTACTGTGCTCTGCTGTGTTTATGTGCTGCCACAGGATTGGCAGTAGAGATAGTGTTATCTCGTTGCTGCTGCTTAGAAGCCAAGCTGCCCACTGGTACTTCCCTTACTGCTGGTCTGGTTATACTGGAATCGCTTTGTGTGCTGCCATCTTTATTGATTCATCTTCAGTCCAAACATCACAGCAAGCTTTAAGATATTGCAGACATTTTCTATTATAAAACACCCATGCTCATAAACAGAGAATGGAAATTTGGAGAGAATCTATTTCTGCATGTCTGTGTCAATGTGTCTGCCTCTCTCAAATATTTTTTATACCTGCCGGTCTGTCTATCTGCATCTCTGTCCTCTTTAGGAGGTGTGGCTACCTTTCATGCCTTGTGAATTCACAGGCTTCCAAAGCCCATGTAAGGCAGTGGACCATTTGCTTGTGCAAATAAAAGTATGTACACTGACAGAGATATGCATCACTGTCTGGCTCACCTCTCTGCTTCTCCCCTCCTCGCCTTCACATGGAAAACATATCAACCCTCAAATAACATCTGAATGATATTAAGGATGAACAGTGAGCCTGTTTGCAATGAGTCAATCCTCTGTCACAATTAGGTTATTGTGGAAATTCCAATCAAAAACAGACAGCTGGAGTCCAACCAGACTCCATATCAAAACAGCCGTTTTTAACAGATGATTATTAATATACTGAATCAGTGAATAATACCCAATCGATCACATGTAACTAACAGTATTCTTACAGACATTAACACAGATTGAATGCAAACAAAATATATGATACTCATGATCTACAGAAACAAAGAAACTTCAGACTTAGATACATTAAATAACTTTAAATATTCTGTACATATATATGATGGCCACTATTTAACTCATGGTCAATATTTAACTTATGGTGAAGTGCTGATGGATCTCAAAGTGTATATATTTGCATACAGACCTCTCCTTTGACCTTTGAATGATTACATTGCTCTTATTTTGAAATTACTACAACTTCTGCTATTGTCACCTTATATTCAAACAGTGGGAAATGAAGGACACATGCATATTTTGATAAGAAGCTAGGAAGGCCTCAAAACTACTGACTGTCTGATCTATAAAGCGATGGCCTCTTGACAAGCTATCTGCCACTTTGTCCTACTAACTGTCCCATATGCAGTTCAGGAGCCTTTTGCTATATGGAGGAATAAAATAAAAGTATACTCACGGTGTGAAGGTATAGGTCAGTTCTCTGCCGGCTACTAGTGCAGCTTGTGGGGTGAGTGTGGATGCTTGACTGAGTGTTTGTATATGCTTTGCAGGGACCTCCCTCTCAAAAATGCCGGCTTAAAAGGAGCAGATGGGGCAAAATGACTTCACTAGTCTATAGAGAGAGAGAGAGAGAGAGAGAGAGAGAGGGAGAGGGAGGGAGGGAGAAGGAAAGAGGGAGTGTGACGGAGAAATAGGAGGGAGAGAGGGGAAGGAAAAAAAGGAAACTTCATCCTTAAAAGGGCATGGCCTTTCAGCAGCTCCCTCTCCCTGTCTGTGCGTCTCTTCCCCTCACGTCTAGTTAAAAAGCCCTGCCTTATTTGGGTAGAGCTGCTCCATGTAGAGGAGAGACAGCAGCCAGGCAGCGTTGGTTTGGTCAGCAGGAATTCTCCAAATACTTTCACCACATCCCTCCTCATTCAAAGTGGCAGCGAGATGGTGAGGGAGAGGATGGGGCTGGTGGAAAGGGGGAGAGGGAGGAGTAGAGATGAAGAGAGAAGAGATGAGAACAGACACTGGGTGTGGAAAAAAAAATCAGAGAAGGAATCATGTTTTTTTGCACAACAAGGAGGGAAGGAAGATAAGAGAAAGGGAAAAAGGAGAAAAGGGTGCATAAAAAGAGGAGGAGAGGAGAGGAGATGAGAGGAGAGGAAGAAGGAAGAGAGGAGTGGAGGGGATGAAGGAGAGGAGAGGAAGAAGAGAGAAAAGGATGAAGGAGGAGTGGAGAGGAGAGGAGAGGAGAGGGTGAAGGAGAGAATGAAGGAGAGGAGAGGAAGAAGGAGAAGAGAGATGAGGAGAGGATGAAGGAGACGAGAGGAGAAGATGAAGGAGACGAGAGGAGAAGATGAAGGAGAGGAGAGTAGAGGAAGAGGACAGGAGAGGATGAAGGAGAAGAGGAGAGGAGAAGATGAAGGAGATGAGAGTAGAGGAAGAGGAGAGGAGAGGGTGAAGCAGAGGAGAGGAAGAAGGAGAAGAGAGAAGAGGAGAGGATGAATAAGGAGAGGAGAGGAGAGGAAATGATGGAGGAGGAGAGGAGAGACAGAAATGGATGGGAGTGAGGAGTAACAGAGTCACCATCATTCAGGCAGAGAACTCCATGTAAGTCCTGGGTCCTCTTCAATAGCTGCACCCACTGTGTGTGTGCGTGCGTGCGTGTTTGTGTGAGTGTGAGATACTCCGCCACCACCACTCATGACATTTCCATCACTTCCATTCCACTGCAGACACTTTTTGGCACGGCACTCCTGCTTGAATATAAGAGGTGTTGAACATAATGCTTATAACTGCAGTTGGATTTCCTCCCACAGTGGAAAGTTTGAAGTTAGATAGATCACACTCATATAGACAAAGCAGTAACAAATCAGATTGCATTCTCAATGACAATGTCAATGTTACGCACTTAAATTGAAGAAAAATAATTAGCTTGTAATTATTTCCCACGTTTTGTTTTCTCTTGAACACAAACATTTGTGACCTCAACATAGCAAGTCTACATTATTGGGCTTTTGCAGGGAGGAGAAGGAGTAATGCCTTTATGATATTAAGAAAAATAATAACAAAACAAAAAAAATCTATTTTGTCTCATCTGTCTTTCCATTTTTGGTTCTGTAATTTCCAGTGCCGTATGGCTGTGGTCTAAATCCTGCTTGGATCAGCTGTAACTAGAACAGAGCCAGATGTTGTACACATTCTCATGTGTTTTATTGGGTGTGTATTTATGTGATTGATTTTCCTTTGATAGTTGACTCTGAGGAAAACTATGGAAGACTTAAAATGCCTAAATGAAAACAAATCAAACAAAAACAAAAAAAATACACTGGAATACAATACACATTGTCATATGTATTTCCTTATGTATGCATTTTAACCCTGTCTCCAAGAAAACACCTAATTTGCAACAGCAAATATTCTGAAGTAAGATTGAAGGTTTTCTATTAACACAATGAGGAGATCAATTAACAAATCTGACAAGTTGCAAACTAAAATGTTCACTGACAACACACTATGTCATTTGTTTTCTACCAAAATATCCAATCTTGCAATACAATCCACTCATAGCAACAACAGCACTATGAAACTTTTTATGGTTCTGTTTAGGCACTCACAGCACTTGGTTAAGGTTAAAGGAATGATCGTCTTGGTTTAATACAGTCTGCAGTGACTTTGTCACAATGTCAGCCAATTCCTATGCTGTGTCTCAAATCGCATACTTCCGTCAGTACACTTACATGCAGTACACTGTGTACACTATGTACTGACTTGTGTAGTGTATGGCTCTGTCCAAATGTAACGAAATCCACCTACCAGCACCTTTAAAGCTCACTAATTAACATTTTGTAACTCTTTTGTTTAATATTCAAAGTGTAAACAACAGGATAGCAGCTTCCCTGTTTCCAGTCTTTGTGCTAAGCTAACCATCATCTGGATGTAGTTTCATATTTAACGGACAGATATGAGCACTATCAATCTTCTCATCTGACTCTCAGCAAGAAAGCGAATAAGCGTATTTCCCAGAATGTCAGACTATTCCTTTAAAGTAACAACATGGACCCACAAGCCAGTGCTTCCTGCTACCTTCCTACTGGAATTACTGGTCTCGCATAGTGTGTGAGTGCAGTGTGTAAGCTGCTTCTAGCCTACATCATGTGTTTATTTAACTGAAGGAATTTCTGCTTGTGGTTTATATTCATTTGTAATGAGCTTCCATGAAAGGCACTTGTTTACAGTATTATACAATACTGTCATAGGCCAAATTCTAGCAGTGGCAGTGTTATGACCCAATGTTATCATTCCCAAATGATATCAAAGCCTCTGACTGCTACCTTTTTCCATTCATGGACTATGTGTATCTCTCTGTGTGTGTGTGTGTGTGTGTGTGTGTGTGTGTGTGTGTGTGTGTGTGTGTGTGTGTGTGTGTGTGAGGCAAGTTAAAATACATACCAAATTTGAAAATAGAGGTACATCACCTGTCAAATAAACTTTTATGTCCAAATAAAAAAGAAAATCCACTTCTTCTGTACACAGACACAGTCATTGTAGTTAGTAGTTTATTCACATGCATGCTCATATATTTTTTTTAATGACGCAAATATTTCCTTACATGTGACTTTCATGCTATGCGAAAATATAAGTGTGCCTTCCTTTGCCTCCGATCATAAATGCCTGCATACACATGCACCAGTCTATGAGTGTACAACTTATCTCGTTTATCTCTACTGCAGGGGTTCTTAAACTATGGGGCTTGTCCCACGATAGGTCACAAACCTACTTCTGGTGGGTCAACATGTGAAAAAAGAGCACTAGTTTGTTTTCATGAATCAGGATTTCAGTTGAGCGAGGATAAATGGATTCACTTTAGGTCCTGCAGTCAGAAAGTTTAAGTAGCTGCTGTGTTACTCATCAATGTAGGGGTACAATATGTAGCCAGTGAAGATATTGTACTGCAGGTTTGTACAGAGCTTCCTCCCAGACGTCAGCTCCATGTAGATCTGATCGCCTCTCAGCATCTCCAGCGTCACAACCTGAAAGCATACACAGTAAACTGTCCTGTTTCACGTAGCCATTATTTATCCAATTTGCAATTTGATTTGTAATTGCAATATTTGATCACTAGATTTGTTTGTAGCAACCATTTGTGGAATCATGTTACTTTGCTTCTGTCAAACAAAACTACCTGACTGGCACTGTCTTCACCATCTTCTCGATTGTTCTCCCACACGCTGACCGTCATCTTCCCATTCTTCATCAGCTGGACCTACAGATACAACAAAACACAAAATTAAGATACAAATGACTCGCTATTGCTATGCGGGTAAACCAGCTAAATGTATTCTGTCTATCTGGTTTGTTTACTTTATGGTAGAGGCGATCATCCTTTGCCACAAATGAGTAGACTGTGTAGGAAAATACATAAACACCAGAACGAGGGGCAGTGAAGACACCTGGAGAGGGAGGTGAAGAGTTAGTGGAACTGCAGTGATGTATGTCTTACACGAGGCTTTAACTTAAAATGGTGGGTAAAGCTTTCATAAGTCCTTTGAGTTTATGCCTTCTGTGTGTGTGTGTGTGTGTGTGTGTGTGTGTGTGTGTGTGTGTGTTTCCTACCCAAAGAAGGGTTATAGCCGTTGCCCTGGTTAAGAGTGACGGAGGAGTAGGGGATTGGCACGTTAGTATTGAAAGGACCAAAGCAACGTTCAGTAAATCCGGGAATTGCAATGGCAATACTTGGGTCCATGGTGGCTTTGAAGGAAACCTTGACTGCAGCTGAGAGTAAGAGAGAGAGAGATTTATTGCAATGTATAATAAAGCTCAGTGTCCTCAGAAGATTTTTGAAACATAGGTTTTGTGTGTGCATTGCCAGATATGTTGCTCTAAATAAATCTACCATCCATCACTGTAAGGTTGTTTACCTGTGAGCGCCTGTACTCTGCTGTTCAGTGTGCTGATACTGTTCCACAAAGTTTTAATCCTCATGAAGGTATCCTCTTCTATTTGGTACATATCATTGGCTGCACAGCAGCAGCCACGCTGGCGAGTGAAAGCACAGTTGCAGTCCCACTTGTCACAGGTCAGAGGTCCTTTCCATTGGACTGGAACGGGATGTGCGAACGGTGAGAAATGAAAAAGAGAAGAGGGAGGATTACGTGAGAGACAAGCTCAACATGGAACTATGATTCTGAAGCAGGATGTTGCTGCAAATTAACATGCTTGCTGTGTCCACTTTATCTGTGAACATTCAAATTAAAAAAGCAGATATTCGGGTTGCACAAAAGGTGTACAGCTAGATAATATGAACCATGAATATCACATGTATATGTATATACTGTGTGGACAAGTGCTGGATGAAAGGGATACAATGTGGCAGTTTGTGTGACTTACTTGCGGCCTGTTTCAGTATGTCGATGGTGGACTGGGCCTCCACATGACCGGAGAGAAACAGCGACCCCAACAGGAACAAAACTGGTAGTACAACCATCTGAAAAAAAGTTGTATTCAGTATTGGATCAGTCTTGGATTAAAAGCCAGAGAAGCTAAATGCTCAGAGCAGCGTCATGAGGTGATTTACATGTAACACAATTACATCTGAATCTCTTACATGTTTTAAATTCAAATCAGTAGGCCTAATTACACATCTCTGAGATCACTTGTTGGACTACTCATGGTCACATTTAATGGTGAAATTCTGGCACAGTGTTTGAAGTAATTTTTGTATTGCCTTTATGCCAATTCAGAATCTTTATAAGTGATATTTTTGATATTCATACCAACTCAAGTCTTTCTGTGTAAAGCGAAAAGGTTGAGTACCTCACAACTTTACTCTACTTGTACTTCTTTTGGTTCTCTGACCACAAATACACTGTATAGTTGAGTGCTCTCATTAACTGCCCAATATGCAAATAACTGAGGGCAGCCATTTTCACTAAACAACACTGTAAGCATGGATCTAAAGATCTGCAGGTCCTATGGCCTCTGGTTCAACAGTATTTCAATGATTTCAATGTGTAACTAGTCAGAACCTTCTTCACATTGAAATAATGTTATATTCATTTAAATGCTGATGGAACAATCGTTTATGTAACCTAGACATCTACACAATTAGCCTGGTTTTAATCTATATGTCTAGACAATTTTTGACCTGCAAATCACCAAATCAGTGTTTACTAGGAAGTTCAAACAAATCTGCTCTGAATTAGCCAAGCAGGGCAATCTGACCAGCATTAAACAAGAAAGCAATAAGTTAACAAGCGGCTGTTTAACAAATTCAAACATCTCGCAGCTAAAAACACCAGATATTTATCTGAGCCAAAACAGAGCTTAAAGACGAGTGAACACAGAACTTACAAGGGGCCAGAAACACAACTCACAGTGGGACGCCCGTGTTAAGTGTCTGCTGGATGTATAAGTAGGCATTTGCAATTGATATAAAGGTAAAATAATCCAAAAGTAACAGGAAGTATAGATAACACAAGTGACTTTAATTAATCCCTTAATTGTGCTTTGAGGTATTTAATCTAACAATAACTCCAGATGTGTTACAATATCTGTCAAACTCCACCTGCAGAATCTATTTTTGTGTCACTAAACCACATCACTCAATCATTATACCCAATGATTAGCAGAAATATTTGAGAGAGAAAAGACAAAGCTATAAAAGCCCTCACAATCTTTATCAAGGCAATTGCATCGGTTGGTGGTTGACAGCCAGAGTGACCAATTTTGGATTGTTTTTTTTAAACAATATAATTGGTGATAGAAACATAAAACTTACTGTTTTTTGTTCCTCCCTCTCCTTGTTCTGAAAGACTATGTCAAGTTCTTGTGAGTTTGTGAAACAGAGTAAGAGTTTTAAGCAGGGGAAGGTTTTACCGTCTTATTGATGCACTTCAGGTGATCCGCCCCCTTGAGGAGGTAAATGACAGAAGCTCCGCCTTCTCTCTCTCTCACACACACACACACACACACACACAGGTTTCACAGCCAAACACTGACACCCCAATTCCTTCCTCAAAGAGAGCCACGTATGTCCCTGGTGACACAGTACAGTAGATGGTTTTCCTTTAGTGTGAAAGAAAAAGAATTGACCTTGTTGCACCTTTCAGCACCGTATTGTTGGGACCATAATACCTCTTATTAGGACAGCGGTATCTGGTTGCCTTCCTTCCAGAGGACACCAGCTGATATGAAGAACATTGTTGTCAAGTCCCTGAAGATTATAATGGTCTACAGATTAGAAGACAAAAGAAGCTGATAGGAAAGTGATATCGGTCCATCGATAAAGACCCAGATCTGAGAACAATATACAGCGTCACCTGGTTCTCATGCTGAGATCGAACGAAGAGAGAAGTGATACTGTGTGTTCCCATAATTACTTTCCCATCGGATATTGTTGGAAACACAGATGTGTTGATTGTGGTTTGTTGTTTGTTGAGATATGTGATAGTTACTTGTCTAAAGTGGACTCCCTATTCATGTGAATGATATGATCTTGTGTCGTGAGGCAATATTTATTCAATAAGTCACGAAGCCATTAACAGGAACGGCTAGGTGTTGCCATCTTTTATCTTGATTTTCAAAAATTCAGTTTCTGAAAGACATTCAAGCTGTTTGTGCAAAATGTGTTGCACAGACAAACAAAGAAGCTGGGAGACACCTTAATCCTGATTTTGAGATTTTGCTAAATGGGTCTTTGGGTGCTCTACATTCCTTTGTTAGCTGACTGTACAGCTGTCGGTAAATGTTACTTACAAAGGCCTTACAAGTTCCTCTGAGATATCATGATTGCTGTTATTTGGGAGAAGTTTGGTAATGAAGGCACTTTTAACTTTTGCCTCCATTATGGCTTATAAACCTAGAGTCAAGTGAAGTCACAGCTGAGTACCCACAGGAAAAAAAACGGAGAAAATGATTGGATGCAAAATTGATAATGATAACTAAAGAGTCTGGGAATATTTATGGGGTTGAGATATTTGTTTTTTAGTGAAATATCTGGACAACTATTGGATGGATTGCTGTGAAATTTGGTACAGTCATTCATGTTCCCTTCAAGATGAATTGTAATAACTTCAGTTATCCCCTTTCATCTAGCGCCATTGGGTCAAAATTTTAATTTATCCAGTACTTTGGTTTATGGCCAAATACCTGCAAAACTATTGGCTATCCCATCAGCCTCAGCATACTTTGTGTTAAGTGCTAATCATCAATCATGTATTATAGAAACCAGATAACGCACTCAAAGATGCCGCCCATTCACTCTAAGGAAAATTGCATAGTGCATAAGCCAAAAAAGCTAGGTTCTGGGTTTGCTTTCGCGTTGTATGGCCCACTGCACATGCTCTTTAGTGTGTGACCGCTCTGCCCATAGAGTTTACATTGGGATGATACAGACGTCTCTTTTATTATCGTAGTGTATGGAGAAAATGCTTTTTGGGCAGCAGGGGATTTTTACGTTGCAATACCGCGAGTTGCCACAGGGATAAATTGGTAGCATGCTTAGTGGTGGCATCAGTGCTATTATGAAAATTATGGTGGCATTTAAAAAAAGCTACAGAAATATTTTCAAATGTATGAATAGTGTACAACATAAAATCTTAGATATACCACTTTAGGTTTGTTAGGTAAATCAATTTGAACACAAAACAGCCTGCAGACATAAGTAATGTTATGCCATAAAGAACAATCTGACTAGTGAGTCTCCATTGGAGTCCTGAAGGTTTTCTTACGTGTGTTACTGTCTACGTATTTATGGAGCTCAGAGCAAAATAACAGTCAGCTGTGTGTACAACTGCTCCTGCTGTCATTCATCTCTGCTGGTTGTTTGTAACCTGAAGTTGCACAGGTATTTGTTATTATCCTTGTTCCTCTAGTCCTATTGGATAACAGGGTGTTTCCTGTGTTGACAGTTACTTTTAAAGTTGTCTTGGCTCCAGGGACAGTGCATTGTCTGTGTTTTTTTGATGGCCACTTGTGTGTATGGAGTCCCAGGTTCTGATCCGATTCTTCACACAATCTTATCTGCCAGATGGAGGCCATGGTGTATCAGGTGTTTTCAAAGCAGACCAGTCCATGAGATGATTTAAATCACAGCATGGGAGAAAAGTGAAATGAGCTGTGCTCTGACCTCAGATGTGATTTCAAACCAGAGCTTTGAATTACTGCATAATGGTGAAGAGAAAAGAGTGGTCGTCTTTCTGAGATTGTTTGATATGGAGGTGAAAATGTGCCAGAGTTTATTTTCCTGTGATGAAGCCATCAGCAAGTGGCCATGTCTTGTCGGGAAAATATCGAAGCACGATAATTTAAGATTACTCTCTGAGGTTTGAGCTTTTCCTATAAGGAAAATTTATGGAAAATTACTCACTTCCTCATTGTCCTACAGATCCCACTGTTGTATGTGTGAAAACAATAACAATTGCAAAATCAACATTCTTTTAATTTTTTTTTCCATTTTTTCTGACAACATTAAAACTCAATATGTAGAAAAGTATTAGAGTGATATCCCTTCCATATGCCACAAACTGGGCTTACACATTTGATAAAGGTGACAAAATACAGAAATTACCATAACACACTGTGATTACAACAAATAGGGAAATATTACATGCTGTGTATGTTATATGAGCTATTCATAAGGAAATATACATTCCTTGTGTTTGCCAAGAAGTTATTCACATATAAAGAAATGTACAGTATGTCATCCTACATAGTGATGTTTGGGGTCAGTTAGACCCAAGAGAGGTCTAACTCCCTGCTTCATAGACTTATTTGGGATTTGGGAGGGTATTACTGTGTAAAACATACTGTCAGCACAAATCAGAGATATAAAGCAGATGAAAATCAATTGTATTTAACCAGGTTTTACAGCTGGAGTCTCTGAGCACAGGATGCTCCGTTTCAGAAATGACTGCGATGCAACTGAGCAATACATTCAGTCACTAGTTACACCTGTGTTTGACAAGGTGTATGTAATTTTAGTTTCCACATTTGTTTCCCTGGCCATGTGCACCTCCCACCTGCAAGGGCTCTGTGCCCTGTTTGGGACCCAATGCTGTGCTCCTTTTCATGCCCAGCTCAACCCAGTTTTGCCTTTGTTTCGTTTGGTGACTGAGTTGAGAAACACTGCCACACCTTGTGCTTGAATGGACAAAATTCAGGCTGTTCATCATTATGCACTGTGGGTTTGAATAGATTTATTATTTATGTTTGGTCATTAAAGTGGCTGTAATCAATATGTTTTATATATTATATATAATTTTTATATTACAATAGATCACATGACTACTTGTATACTGTGAAAGGGGTAACTCGAAACCCACAGAGAATTATCACCTGACTCTGTGTCTAGTGGATGTGTAAATAGGCAACTGTTTGCTAGCAAGTTTGCTATATCAACTTAAATATATCAATGTACAGCTTGTTTCCACTGTTTTTAACAGTGTATTCTGAACATTTTGCAAATGCAATTCAATACATTTCCCAGATGTATTTGTTAAATATATACATATATATATATTTTTTTTACTTGTTAATTGCACCGATTTAGCATTGCACTCCTATGACATTGTCGGACTCACGCTGGACAGTTAAAAAGAAAGGGATCAAAATTGATGAAGCAGAACCAGAGATATTGGCTGGGTTTGAAATCGCATACTAACGTACTGCCTACTACATACTCAATCAGTATGTACTGCATACTGCGTACTAAATGAACGATGAAGTGTGCCATTACCAGCAGACTGTTCACACTGAAGTATACTCATCTGCATGACTGCATCACATGACTACCAGTCTGTGCTGAGAGACGCAATGCGTTTTGGGATGGTTGCGTATGTCCAGTAAGCTCATGCTGCATACTCAGAAATTCTTGCTAGTCAGGTATTCATCCGTGCATTTCTCACGTACACAAAATCCACATACTAGTATGAATAGTGCGTTAGTATGCAATGCGAAACTGCCTACTACGTACTACCAATGAATGCAGTATTAAATACTATGCTTTTCATAGTAGTATGCAGTATGAAACTGTCAAATCCATTTATTTGCCATATGCTAGGCCGGGCTTAGCCAATTTCCGGTTTTGGCTGTTCCAGTGCTTTGTATTGTGGGACACAATAGGCGAGGTAGACTGGTCCGATGCATACTGATGCATTTTTCCAAATCAGTACGACATCCAGGTCTTTTTGGCACACTGCAGATTTTGCTTTTGTTTGCATACTGCATACTACATGATACATTTTGGCCAAATCAGTACGTATTGTTAGTATAGCAGGCGATTTCAAATACAGCCATTCCTTTTTTTCCCCAACATTACCCACAATGCAACTCGACCACCGACAATTCGGAGGTCGGATGTGTTATGCTAGTAGCTGCTAATGTAGCATGGAGCCTCTAGCCTCCAGCAGGGTAAGCTCACTGCTTTCTAACTCCAGACCCCCAGATTTTTTTTCACTTTCAAACTTGTGGTCTTCAGCCCCAACCGCCGCCGACTCAAGTGACATCACTTGAGGCAGTTGATCAGATTTCATGCCGCTCCCTCTTGAGCCACAAAAGGCTTTATACAACATATGCATTTCACATACGCAGTAGTACTCCTCAAGTTAAGTGTTAGGATCTGATACCCATACTGGTCCTGTAATTGTTTTTTGGATAAACAAATGCTGTTGTTGTATTAACACTAACACTAGTATCCCACCAAAATGTAACCAAAATCTTATTTTAGTTAATTAAAATTTTTAAAAAGTCATATATGCAGTATAGATCTGTTGTAGACCTCATTCACTTATGTGTTATATGAAGTTCTGTAGACACTAAATGTTGTCAGCAGTGTTTTGATTTTGGTGAACATGTTGTATAAAGGGCCTTAAAATTACTACAAATGCAAACATACTGTATATATCTCATTGTACTATGTGTATTGTATTCTAATCTACAATTTATTACGGATTCTACCTGGCTGGCTTTCATTTTAATTTCACCTCATGGTGTTCTATAAGGAAGATTCATACACAGAGTAACCAAAACTGAGTGAATAAAGTGCTTTATTTAAATGTTATATATTTGTTATTAACTAAAATTCAAATTTCATACCATAAATAGGCCAGTTCCATCCTAATTGTTAAAACTGTATCAAAAAAAGACAGAAAAGTAAGCGTAATATTTCAGTATTTTAAGTTTGTCATTGCACATCTCTTTAGTTGAAACAAAATCACTATAATGCCAAATGTTTTGTTTAAAATCCTTATTTATTTTCTTGTAATTTTACAGGTGCATAGATAGTTTCGTGTACTTCTCTCAAATGTTACGTGACATCATTTCAGCAAGAAAAAGATAAGCTGTTACAGAACAAAGATACTCATGCTTTGAGGTTTGTAAGCTTTCAAATTTCATGGGTTGAATCCACATGTGATGGATTTAAAACCTGGCTTCCCTCAGAAAGAGCAGATTGAGATGAGAGGCTTTAAGGCACCACAGAAAGTTTTCATCTAGCAGACTCTAACCCTGTTAGTAGGGCAAGAGTCGGTACAAAAACCCTCCCTAACTTATTCGGTAAGATAAAGCAGAAAGGCACTGAAAGTGTTGTAGTGGCTGTCATCGCAGAGGAAACATCCAATAGGCAGGTTGACAGCCACTTGGTCCCCAGCCTTCAGGTGGAGGGCCACAGCAATAGTGGCACTGTCTTCTTTGTCATTCGTATTTTGGTCTGTGGACCCGGCCAGCAGCTGGCCGTTAACCTTCAGACCTGCACAGGCAGCCAGCCTGTTACCAGGAGAACCAGCGTCACTGTAGACGCTGACGGCAATGCTGTAGACGCCAGAGCGGGGAACAGTGAAGATACCAGTGTCTGTGCTGTAGCTGCCACCCAGGTTAAGGAAGACATGTTTGTAGATGACAACGCTGTTGACATCAAAGGGGCCGTAACACTTGAAACGATCATCAGTGTATAGAGCGACAGAGAAGGCTGTGCGGCTGGCTGGAGATGCAAAGCAGAGACAACAGGTGTAAAAAGTAGACTGATGTTGTTTCATTAACATTAAGAAAAGTCTAAAGAGTGTGTACATTCATTCTTTAAGAAGCTTTTATGATCTGCACTCTGTCTTGCTTCGTGTACCTCGTGGATGTGTCACTCACCTTCGATAATGTTGAGACTTTGCTTCGTTTGTAAGTATTCCTTCTCCAGCTTACTCATGCTCGTGTTAAAGTATGTCCTCAGCTTGTTTACCCCTTGCAGCATCAGACAGCAGCCACAAGAACCCTGGTCCGTGCGACACGCTGAACACAAACGCACATAAATACACTTGCAGATAAGAATATATGTAGACACTCTGATTATGTACCCACAATTCCTCACCACTGCCTTTGTTGGGGTCTTGATTCGATTCTACATAGCCAGGTCCATCCCAGGAAAATGGAACACCCTGACCAAGAGCTGCATGCAGCAGACACAGCAATACAATAGCTGGGGGGGAGGGGAAGAGCAAAGGCATATAGCACTAAACCCAGAAGGAGCATTGCATAAGTTGCCTGTTAATGTATTGTTGTATATCGGAACCATTTCTGCCTCTGTAAATGTATTAAGTCTCACCTCTCATGTTGATGCTGGTAAATGATGGCAGCTTCAGCAGGATGGAAGGTGTGATGGACTGATCAGTAGAGGAGGTGTCATGGATATATATTTTTCTCAGAGCCCCTCCCTTGTTAGCTCTCACTTTTATTTCTCCTCTTCTGTCATCGCTCCTCCTCGTTTTTCTTCTTTTTTTTTTAATCGTTCGCCCTATTTGCCTTTATAACTGTATAACTGGGCATGTTTTATCGTCATCACCAGGTGCTCTCACGTTCTAAAATCACACACAAGCACAGACACACCCTGCAGGACTTTGGGTAGTTGGTTACAGGTCAGGTATAGTCTGTTGCCTGGAAAGAGGTGTCTGTGCAGTCTCATCAGCAGACAAGAAAGCATTGTGAGGAGCTGCATGATAGAGTAAATTATTTTTATATTCTGTGCTGATAACCTTTTCTTGACATGTAGAAAGACATAAATTAGCTTCATTGTCTCAGGCAGCTGCACTGTCATTTCTGCATAGATGTACTACTGTATATCAATGTGATATACTGGTTGAGTGCGTTGATCTGCTCATGATTTGTTTTTTGGGTGCACAAGATCCTGTTGCCGTGTTAAATAATGAAGAGATTGTGTTCAAAATGGCTCTCTAAAGGGTAGAAATCTATAGATATGTTATAGGTCACATGTCATTTCATCCTGACACTGTCTTCTTCACTGCTTTCATTACAGATATGGTGTGTGTTTCCAGAATTATGTACAGAATGAGAGACCCTAAAAAAGTACACAATATATTTGAGTTATTGTTGGACAGTAGTCTTTAAATGAAGATTTTAATAACATGTATGTTCCTGTAGTCCCACTTTATTATTATGGATTCTGTTTCATCGGTCTGGTGATACGGAATTCCTTTTATTTTTAAATAATCTTCTGTTTCTATGAGTAAGGTAGTGACACAGGGTAATCAAAACTGTAACTTAAAGGCTACAATAAAATGTTTTATTATGTGGTTGAGAAAGATTTCAATCCTAAAAGCATCAGTCGATCCTAAAAATGTTACAGTTTTATTAACCAGTACACAGTAATTTAATTATTAATTCATTGAAACAAAGTAACTCAGAATGCCAACGAGTTTGTTTAAAAGTATTGTTTTATTTTGTTGGTAAATTTCAGGTACAGCAGGGTTTTTTTTTTAATTCCTATTTCTATCACAGTTTACATCACATCATTTCAGCAGTTCAAGAATAACAGCAGATACTTAAACAGCATGACATGAAAAAGATATAACGTGTTTTTTTAAGGTGGATCAAAAACCTGGCTTCCCTCAATAGGTAGTATTGATAATGATCTCAGGAAGAATAGTCAACCATGATGGAATAAAACAAAGAAACTCAGGATGACAGTTTGTGTTGGGATGGGTGATAGTACAAAAGATCAGACAGAGATTAACGGCTACAAGTCACGACTATCACCATAGAAAGATTTCATCTAACAGACTGTCAGTAGGGCAAGAGTTGGTACAAAGCCCAGAACAGCTACATTTGCTAACTTAGTCAGTAGCATACAGCAGAAAACCAGTGAAAGTGTTATAGTGGCTGCTGTCATCGGAGAGAAAACATCCTTTGGGCATGTTAACAGCCACCTTGTCCCCAGCCGTCAGTTGGAGGGCCATAACAACAGTGGCACTGTCTTCAAGGTCCTGGCCATTTTGTTCGAGGAGCGCAGACACCACCTGGCCGTTAACCTGCAGATTGGCGCAGGTTACCAGGTTGCTACCAGACCAACCAATGGCGTAGATGGTGACTGTGAGGCTGTAGACACCAGAGCGGGGAACGGTGAAGACACCGGTCTGCACGTTGTAGCCGTCTCCCAGGTTGATGAAAGCATGTTTGTAGATGACGAGCCTGTCGTTACTGAAGGGGCCATTGTAGGTCAAAGTTTTGTTGTTGTTGAGAGCGACAGAGAAGACACTGCGGCTGGCTGGAAATGCAAAGAAGAAGAAATAGTCAGGCTAGAGGTATAAGTTTGGTCCTTTAAGACATTTTGACGATGTTCTGCATTGCCTCCCTGTTTGTGTGACTCATGGATGTGTCGCTCACCTCTCATATTGTCGAGGGCCGTCTTTGATTTTGTCAGCTCCTTTTTCACTTCTTCATAGGTGTTGTTAAAGAACCACTCCATCCTATGTAGCTGTTTCTGCATCAGACAGCAGCCACATGACGCTTGGTCGTCAAGACACACTGCACGCACACACACACACACACACACACACACACAGGCGCACACATTAACACATTAGGTTGCAGATGAGAATATCTGCAGACACATTGACTATGTATTGATAGAAGGGATAGACTTATTTCCTTAACAATCTCTCACCATTGGCTTGATCGGGAGCTGCAGACTGCACTGCTGTTGTGCGGCCAGGTCCGTTCCAGGAATATGAATTATCCTGACCAAAAGCTGCATGCAGCAGACACAGCAATACAATAGCTGGGGGGGGAAAAAACGTACCACATTATACTTTTTTTTTTACACTAATCACTAATAAGCCACATTCAGTCAGGAAATTTCTAACCTGGACTACTTCCATTATGTCAGACCTTTCAGTTGAAAAGTAATTCTGGAGTCCAAATTGCCCGTTAAGCTCCAACCATCTCCCTCCTAAATATTATGCCACTGTAGCTTCAACTTGTCTCACCTCTCATGTTGATGCTGGTAAATGATGACAGCTTCAGAAGGATGGAAGGTGTGTAGACTGATCGTGACACAAAAGTCGTGGATATATATTTTTCTGAGAGCCCCTCCCTTGTTACCTCTCATTTTTATTCCTCCTCCTTTGACATCACTCCTTTTTTTTTTTTTTTTTTTTATTGCCCGCCCTAGTTGCCTTTATAACTTCATAACTGGAGATGTACTTCTTCATCACTAGGGGCTCTCATTTTCTAAAAACCACACACAAGCAGACACACACAGACACACACCCTCCATGGCTTTGTTCTTGACGCCACCCAGGTATCAACTGTCACCTGAGATGAGGTGTTCTAAATGTGGATTTATTTTCATAGTCAGTGTACATGATTTTTTAGCCATGCACCGGGTCTGTTCCAACCACGGTTGAATAAGATCATACTTGTCTTCTTGGAATGAAAAAAACTCTATGAAAGTGTGGAGTATTGCACATAGAAGTACTACATTTATGTTACTTAGCTACTGCAGAGGACTCCATGATCCCAGACTGTTGGTGGTTCCACACAGAGTCTCACCCAAAGAGAAAGGAATCTGTGGTCACTGCTTTCCAATGCAAAGAAGATGAAGCCCAAAGGAATAGCCATACAGTGGTTGGTCTTGCTTCTCTTTGGCTGTAGAGGGAGGAGGAACTGGCTCAAAATACCCTTCTTTTGAATGCCACTTTGGGTTGAGGCTTTTACTGTTCAGCCAGATCTGCAGGGGGCAATCAAAGAAGGCCTTATTTAAATAAAGGCATTGTGGTGCTTTGAGCTAAACGCCAATGTCAGCATGCTAACATGCTCACGATGACAATGTTAACATACTTATGTTTAGCAATTTTTTACCATGTTCACCACCTTAGTTTAGCATGTTAGCATGCTAATTAGTACTAAACACAAAACACAGCTGAGGCTGATGGGAATGTCGCTAGTTTTGAAGGCATTTGGTCATAAGCCAAAATATATAAATCAAACTTTGACCTGATGAAAAGTCTAGATGAAAAGTTAGGGATCACAAAAGTTACTACTTGTCCTGAGGGGAACATGAATATCTGTACACAATGTCATGGCAATCTATCCAATAGTGAGACATTTTACTCAAAAACCACAAATGTCAACCTCATGGTGGCACTAGAGAAAAAGTCAGGGCTTCACGAAAGTCAATAGGATTCATCCTCAGGGCACCAGGAATGTCTGTACAAAATGTCATGGCAGTTCAGTATTTGTGGAGATATGTGGTGGACCATCCCTAGAGCCACACCGCTAGTATGGTTAAAAACTTTACCACTGAAAACTTCTCGGTTTTATAAGGGTACACAGGCGGGCACACATGATGCTGGTATGCCCTATTGGTCAATAGGCAATTTTCACACAGAATCAGGCGTTGCGGCGATTTGCCACAGAGTTGTGCGGCGGTGTGGGAGTGCCTGATACTAGCCAGCAATCCCAGTTTGAAGACCGATACAAGCCAAGCCACTGCATGGCGATTAATGTCTTTGTGCTCCCTTGTGGCAGGTTGAACAGCTGATGTACAGTAATCACGGATCCGATCGAATACGGCCATACTGACCCAATTCAAGCTGTCCAATAGCCCTATTTTATTAAATATCATCAATACATCGCTTTCCTCAGAGGTTGTGCTGGCTTTATTCCATATTTTACTATGAACAAATTCCTACAATATAAAACATCTACAATATGTTCATCCGTCTTAAAAGTTTCCGACTTCCCTACCCTGTCTGTGCATGGCCTACAGTTTCCTACTGTAGACTTATAGGAATAGTTGAACACACTGGGAAATGCGCTTATTCGAGAGTTAGTTGAGAAGATCGATACCATTCTCATGTCTGTACGGTAAATATGAAGCTGCTGCGAGCAGCCAGTCGGCTTAGCTTAGCACAATATTAAAGCATATTGATATTCTATTAATGCATTTATTTTTAATGCATTCCACAGTCATTTACTCAAATATTTTATAAAATTAGCTTGACCTACAACGTTATAGACATATTAAAAAGTTATCAAAAACAAATCATCATGAAAAACTGTCAGCATCACATACATACATTAAGATCCTTGGGTGTTGTCATTCTCTTCAGAGGGGTCATCATCTAACGACGCCACATATATCTTCCAGACAGTGCACAAGAATATCTTATAATATCTTACCTAACTGCATACAACTGATGATGGTTAATGGTAACTACACTGGCTAGGCCAGATGCCCAATCTCATTCATTCATATGTCTTTCCTTAGACATGCTGTATTTGCCTATAATGAGGGCAGTGCTCATGAATGTGGGTTATGCAAATGAACGTGAAGGCAGAATGACCAGTAAGTATGGGTCAGCTAGATACAAGGTACATTTTTAAAAAGAGGAATGATATTGTAAATCAATATTTTTAATGATTCTGTAAAATAGGAATTTTTTGTTATGGACGATCAGATCGATTGTTGGAGATACTTGTTTTTCATCGGACAGCGACAATGTGCACCTGCATGCATACTTTACATGTAAATGTTCCTTAAATAGCCCAGGCTCATGAGTCAGAGTAGCCTTGCAATGTGAGGGACCAGCTCGGGATGCTACTTACTAACCTAGAGATGCTAGTGACCAGCTTAGGGATGCTAGTGATTAGCCCAGAGATGCTAGTGACGAGCAAAGTCAGTTACATATCCAGTGGGTTGCTGAGGTAGGTATGTGGACTACCTGGCTCAGTGAATTAATAGTCTAGCTCACAGAGTGGGTAGCTCGCCTCGGAGGGTGATAAGGAAGAGATCCAGCTGGTCTCTTGATTACCATTTTTGGCCTCTAATTTACCATTTCCATTTTATCAGTGACTAAATTGATTGTCGGCCTCGACATAGACATCGGCTCCTCCGGCCTCTCAGTAGCATTATTTTTGGCATTTTCCCTGCATAGAATATAAAAAGACCACACCTGTGGATCTGCTGCATTGATTTTGATCCTATAATAAGTTCAAATTATCTCTCCATACGCATGGTGTCCCTCAAGGCTCAGAACTCAGTAAGCACTTTTTTTCTATATGCCACCCCTCAACAAGCTAATATCCAGTCTTTGCTGGAAATGATTTGCATCAGTTGGAGATTTTTGCTAAACACTCAGCTCAGTGTTGTCCTCAATCTAATGAATGCTCAACACTCCCCAATTTACAGTTATACATGATTACAAGATTACTTTTTTTTGTGCCTAGAGAAAGGCTGCCACATAAAAATACATACAGTTATAGTGCAGTAACAGAAATAAAGTGCATAGCACAAACAAGTGCAGACATGTGCAACACAGCCCCTCATTTCACACCCTCCTTATGTGCTGAGTTTAGGAGATTCACTGATAGAAGGATGAAAGAGTTTTCATATAGTGAGTTGTTAGCAACAGTTTAGTTTTTCATGTATCAGACTCAAACCTTGTAACCAAGGCAACAGTCGCTACAAATCCCAGAGTTGGTACAAAACCCACCACACTACACCTCCCTAACTTAGTCAGTAGCATGCTGGAGATGCAGAGGGGAAGAGAAAAACATGAAGTTGCATTGGGAAAAGTGTTTGATTCTTTAACATGTTCAGTTCTGGTTTGTGCAGTTCATGCACTTGTCTCACCTCTGATGTTGGTGAGGACGGTCTTTGTTTTTATCAGTTCCTTCTCCAGCTCATTGAGGCTCATGTTAGAGAACATCTTCATCTTGTGTATCTGTTGCTGCATAAGACAGCAGCCACACAGAACAGAAAAGTTTACCCTTACATCTTAACATACATCTCAAACGTACCAACCGTCTCCCTTACATGCATTGCCTCTATAGTTGCAACTTATTAATTCTCACCTCACATGTTGATGCTGGCAACTGATGTTGGCTTCAGAAGGACAGAAGATGTGATGGACTGATGGAGAGTCACATATATATGTTTACCATCAGTTTTTTTCTCCTGGCTTTCAAATAGCTCCTCCCTGTTTCCCCTATAGTTTCCCCTTCATACCTGTATACTGTACCTCATTTCTTTTTGGGTGGGGGCTTCACAGACACTCACACACAAACACACACACACACCCTCCAGGGCTTTGTGTTGTAGATGTAGGTCAAGTATCATCTATCCTGAGGCAAGTTGTCCATGCGGTTCAGTGTTCCCATCAGCACACAAATGTAGCGTCTTTGCTCTGTGTTTACAAGAGCGCCAAATGCTTTATTGTGCATCAAAGATAGAGTGACATGTCAGTTTGCAGTGCTGAAAATAATGTGGATTTTTGTTCACATAAACCTGTTTAAAAGTGGCAAGACTAGAGAGTTATCGTTAAGCTGAGATTGAGGTTTGCGTCCATTACACGTTGAACACTGGCAGTGCAGTATTGTTTTCCATACCAGCAGATTTTTTTAATCTCCAAGATAGTTTTGCACCCAGAAGCCATCAGTGTTCATTATATCTTCCTAATTTGTCCAAGTTTTTCAATCAGGGCAGGACACAACAAGTTGTTGCCACCACGAGTAAAATGAGAGTTTCATTGTCCTCCTTTGAATAGTGTTGAATTACTTCAGTTTACTAGCACAAATCAAGACTATGCTTATGAACGTTCGGAATAAGAGAGAAAAGACTAACAAAAATGTTTCCTCCAAGAGAGCAACATGGGAGGAGGTGGGAATTTTATTCAAAATAATTCTTTGACTGAACACAAATCGGGACTCTGCATTGCAGGTCAATAAATAGCATCTTAGCTGTGTCAAGAGAAAGGAATTGGTGGACAAAAGACCAATGAAGGTCAAATAGTTCCTTGTGGGAATACTAAAGATACTACAGATAACTTAAGAATGGAGGGGGAGCTTAAAAACATCCAGGTCACCGAGGTGTGGGGATCAAAGATCAGCAATACCCCTAGTCATATAAGAAGGTGTGCTTACAGAATCTGTATTAGCCTATATAATATTCACACCAATACTGACGGCTACTCAAACCATCCAGTCCAAATTTCCACAGAATACTTAAATGCTTTAAGAGATGTTAACCTTCATCCCAAAAAATGTTTAAAAAAGATGTATAGATGAAATGTGTGTTTACTGCTCTTTTATTAACTTACAACAGACATTTTTAGAACATTGACATCACATCAATAAAGGCTGGTGCAAAAGGGAATATTATGAAAACCTGACATTCCTGAACATTTGTTTCCTCACTAGATGATCTCCAGAGGAAGAACACATTTACTTCCTTATTTGTCACATGCTTCCAACCAGACAAGCCAGTTATATAAAAAACTGCCCATCATTCATATACAACTCAATCCAATTGGCAAACATTCACTGTTGCCCCTACTCGTCCCGAGAACCTGATCCCTGGGTACAGTGGGCCAGTGAACTGGGTCTGGTGACAGTGGATGAGATCAGCCTGGTTGTTTGTGATGCGGTAAAAGGTCAGAATCCCTGCATGCTGGTCCAGGTAGATGCCAATCCGTCGGGCCTTAGGGGAGCCCAGCAGTTTTTCCTGGCCATCGTGCCAGAAGGAGAAGCCGGTCCCGGACCAGTACAAGCTCCAGGACAGAGCATTGTGGCCCAAACGGCTTTTGTCATCAGAACCCTTGCGTTCCATCTCCTTGTAGGCCACGCCGATGGTGATCTGCATGGTGGGACAGGAAAAAACTAGATTAGGGAAGGAAGCAAATCCTGGTGGCTGCAAATGGCAGTGAGGGGTAACTAAAATTTTCAATACCTAAAAATAACATGTAAAGGGATGTCAGTGAACAGCCCGTGTTTTACAAGTATTTGAAGGTTTACACCTAGGGCTCATTATGTTTGGTATTTATTTAACAAGACTAGCTGTGTCTCAAATCGCGAACTTCCGTTAGTACACTTACATGCAGTACACTGTGTACACTATGTACTGACTTGTGTAGTGTGTTAATTTTGACAGGGTAGTGTTGTCTCAGATCAATTACTGCTGTTGTGCGCTTACTGGAAATGACGATTGCAACCTTTGACCGCGTCTTCTTCTTCTTTTTAATGGCTGATTGCAACGGGGTGGAGCATTATTGCCAACATTTTACCGCGATTGCCGCACGCCGAAATATCTGCCAGCTTGTTTGCTCACTTGACTTCAATTCAGTTATGTTAAAAATTAATAAAAAAATGAACGTGCTTTTACTTTTAGCCGCAACAATCACAACCGCGGCCACCATTGTCATACGTTGGTGGTCCCTCCCCTTCTGCAACGTAGCCAAGATGGCGACCGCTGAGGGTGAGAAGTGTGCAGCGTTCCACACTCAACTTTCTGACCGTTATGAGTACATCATCTGGGTACTCATAGTACACTGCATTTTGCCATACTTGTCAGTGTGAACGCACTTATGCACTCAAAATACTAAGTGTAAGTACGGAAGTACGCGAATTGAGATACAGCGTAAGAGTTGACAGTCATGCTAGTGGCTCTGTGAGGCTACTTATGCATGGTAGTTTGAGCTAAATGCTAACAACGACAATTCTAACATGCCGATGTTTAGTAGGTAGTGTTTTTAGTGTGTTAGCGTGCTAACAATTGCTAATTTGCACTAAACACAAAGTACAGCTGAGGCTGATGGAAATGCCATTATCTTTGCAGGTATTTAGTCATAAATAGTATTTTTAGTAATGGCCAAATTAAAATTTTGAAATGATGAGAAGTTAAGGGATCTCTGAAGTTATTACAATTCATCTTGAGGAGGGCATGAATGAGCGTGCCAAATATGGTGAAAATCGATCCAGTAGTTGTCGAGACATTTCACTCAAATCTACAAATATGAACCAAAGTCATTAGGATGCATTTTTTGGGAACCATGAATATCTGTACCAAATGCCATGGCATTCCATCCAATAGTTTCAGTCTGGACTAAAGTGATGGACTGCCTGACTGACATTGCCATCCCTAAAACCAGGCTGCTAGTGTGGCTAAAAATAAAAATCAATTGAAATTGATCTCTTTCTTTTAAAATCCGTTTCTTTTAAAACCCAAAACAATGGGCATTTTTATTCAAGGTTAGCAAAGGGATGAGAGATTTGATATTGAGTCCAGTTTTCTTTGGACAGACTGCTTATTGTTGTGACACTGCCACCTTCTGTGGCTGGAGAACTCATTTATACCCACTACTTAGTTGTAATTTGGGCAAACAGGACTGTCCAATCAACAAACCCTGAATCCAAAAGGTCTCACCTGCGGTCCGATTTAATGCTTTAAGTTTACATAAAATTCTTGCAAATTTAGCAGAGATTTCCATTAATGTATTGTATGAAGCATAAGCCTGGCTGAAACCCCTTTTCCTTTCACATTTCCTCAATGATGCCTCTCACCTTCTGGCCAGTCCACTCCACCTCCCAGTAGTAAGGACTCCCTGCCAGGGGCTCTCTGCAGAGAACCTGTCTCCAGAAGTGGAAGCGTTCAGGATGGTCTGGTGGGTTCAGATTCTCAGCCCGCATCATGGCCTTATGACCTCCATCTGACAGCTGCATGTGCCGATAAACAGTGTTGGGGTCCATGGTGGGTTCGAAGCGAACTGAAGGGAGGGGATGTATTTTAGTGAAGACCCCGAATGCTTTGACACTGTTCTATATTCTGTTTCACATTGTGGAGTATGATGGACTCACATTTCAGCAATTCTCCTCTTGTCTTTGGTTCTGGATTAACAAGTCCAACTGTTGTTACAGGAGGTGCTAAGAGGAAAAAAATAAAAATGAATATGTCAAATCAGGGATCAAAAGTTGTCTACACCACACCGAGAACTTCTACAAGAGGAAGTGGTTAATTGATGTGTTCAGGCAGTTTTAATTGTTTTGAATTTACCTTGAGGTTGAGGAGGAGGAGGGGAGGGTGGAGGAGGGGCTGAAGCTTCATGTCCAGAGGCATGGGGAGAGAGGAAACAAAGGAACAGGTAAACCAAACTAAATCTCAACTCCATGACATCTAACATCTCTGAAACTTTTTTCCTGTACTGTTGCAGGCTTTCTTATTCTTACCATGAAGACATGCAGGACGTAGATGTGGAGATTTGGATGGATCATTATGACCTGGGGAAAAAAGAATGAACAGATGAAGCAATATATTAACTCAGGGACTTTCTTTTAGCCACATTTAAACATTTTCAGGTCCATGAGCATTTGCTCTCTGAGCCACAGAGATACAGCATATGAAGTTTCTAAAGAAACTTACCTTGAGGTCGTGAAGGCGGCAGAGGTGGAGGGTCTGTCGTCATCTCATACACTACAGAAAAGAGTGGATGAGTTGTGAGAAACACATCTGAAGGTGTCCTTTTCTTCAGCTTTTAACTAACAGTCAAAACAAATGTGTTCTCTGTTTGAACTTATGCTGTGTTTATATAGCATTGGGTGATTTTAATTTACTGTACCTGTGCTTTGTGCGGTGGCCTGACCACTGTTATTAGCTGCTGTAGTGCCTGCTGCTGCTGCTGATGCTGTAGCACCATTGGGTGTTGAAGCCACAGGCTCAAGATTCACTGCAAAGAAAAGGAAAGTTTTGACTGTCTGGAGAAGAGAAGAGAAGAGAAGAACAGAACAGAACAATACTGACCTAATGTGACGATCTTGGCCAGACTGGCTTTGCAGAGGTCCTGTATTGACTCTTGTAGTTCTTTCATGGCTGAGCGGATGGACGCTACCACTGCTTGCTCCTGACTTAGTGTTGACTCTCCTGTGGCACCCGTCTCACCCAGCGGCTCTATGGTGAGGAAATTCTTGAGAACAGATGACACAAATTATTACAGCGGTTCTCATTTTATTAACGGTGAACCTTGTTCTTTATTTATCCAGTGAAATTCAAATTAAATCAATTTCCAACAACACCCTGCCCCACGCTAATTACCTTCAAGAAGCAGATGTGGTCCTGCATGTCGGCCAGCCTGCTCAGCTCTTCGCTCTTCCAGTGCAGCTGTGCCACCTCCTGCTCCAGTCTGTGGATCTGCCCCTCAGCCTGACTGCCTAAGGAGGCCTCATGGGCGCTGAGGAGCTCACTGACCTGGATGCCTGTTAGATTCACGTTCTTGACGAGATCCGAGAATAAATCTGTGCTCTCATGCTCTAGAGCCTGTACCAAGGCCTGGGAGTGCACAGAGAGGACGAGAAGGATCAAGGAAGATCGCGGATGAGGAAGTTATGAAAAGAGGGTACAAAAAATGTAAATTTCATAAACAGAACTACAAGCAATACAGCAGAAATGGTGACTTAGCACAAAGGTTTCTACACCAAACAATCATAAGTGTTCCTTACCTTGTGTTGGCGAGCAACATGTGGGACCTCCTTAAGCTTCTTGTCAGTCTCCTGGATTCTCTTCTGTATGTCTACCTGCATCTGAACAAGCTCTTTCTAGACACACACACACACACACGCACATTACCCATGACTTAGTATAAAACAATGGGCCACACACATGATGTAGGGCAGTAATGGACCTAGATTGTACTTTGTGATGAGTCATTTGGCCCAAAAAAATCCCCTTAAAGAAGAGAAAGAAAACTTCCACACATATGACAGGAATGCACAGTAAAGGCTGTCGTTTTACAAGTACTTCAAGTTTAGCTACATTTTGGAAATGCTACACTTGTGACAACACAGTTCTTGATTCACCTGCACCTCATGTTATACTCAACCAACATGAGAGATAAAAAAGCTACAAAAAAGAGCACTGATAACATTGCTGTGGTGATATTTGCCTTGTCCATTACATACCTGTCTCTCCTTCCTCTCTTGTTGTGGTATAAGCACACGATGTCCATTGTGTCCATCCTGACAACACACCTCACACACGAACTCCCTGTCTTCATGGCAAAACAGGTTCAGGGGTCGGTTGTGTTGAGGGCAGGGTCTCGGGTCCACTGTGGGAAGCTGAGGGTACATGCTGCCCTGCCGCGGCCCTCCATCTGGTAGGACCTCCAGGTACACAGGCATCGATGGTGGAGCAGATGAAGCTGTGGAGGGGCTTTGCTTGAGGCTGTTGGTTCTCAGTTTCTCTATAGCCTCCACTAGCATAGTGCTCTTGGCCAGCGAGGGTCGAGGGTTGAAGACCTGCCTACACTGGGGACAGCTGTACTGACCCTTGCTGTCTCTTTTGTCCCAGTGGCTCTGGATACAAGCCAAGCAGTATGAATGTCCGCAGGGTAGAGTGGCCGGGTCCTTCAGGGTGTCCAGGCATACTGAGCAGACAAAGGTCTCCTCTTCAGACCAGGCTGAGGCCATGTGGTTCTGGGTGGAACGGAGAAGGATGAGCTAGATTTCTTGGAGGTCAGACCTGGATGTATAGACAACCACAAGGTTCTGTGTTTGAACTGGTTACAGAACTAGAAATAATGGTAGGCTATCAAGTCTTTTAAATTAAAGCAAAGACACCCAAGGATGGCAAGGCTGAAATGCCAGTTCACATGAACCACATGCTGCTTAAAAACTGAAGCAGCCTTGGCTCAGGGTGGGGCTTGTAAAACAGGTGGGGTGAGGAGTTTCTCTCCCTTATGTCATAGGTGCTTCCCAGTTTGTCAAATGATAAATGAATGGTAGGCCTCATGATATAATGGCAACTTTATGTTATTGTGAAAATGAATAAGGACCAACAATGATATCATATAATATTCAGAATTTGAGCCAGACGGGGATGTTAAGTCTCCTTAGAAATTAAAAGTATAGAGAACACGTGCTTCAGTCTTGGCCTAATTAATGCTAGTCCAATGAGGACAGACTGGTTTTTCACCTCTGACGACGTGACTAATGATCCGCAATGATATCGTCAGTAAACAGTGTAAATGTTCTGTCTCGCCCTCTTTATTTGCAGCGAAACTTGCAGAGCTGTGGAATGAGCTTGGCGTCGTCACAGCGAAGTGAGGGCAACACTGACGCGTGTGAAGCTGCTCTGCGCCATCTTGACTGGTGGCAGCCGGCTAGCTGGGCGAGTGGCCAGCTGCCTTTGACTCAACTGTAAAAGTGAGTGTTTTCCGCTTTCAAAATTACATTTTAATTTTGAAAATGGGCCATTGTCGTGTTTTCTGACTTCCCGTGGGACACGTCGCCTGCTTGCCATTGACCAAATTTAAATTTTAGCCTCGGGATACGACATTAACCTAACTTTGTGTATTTGCTAGTTTTATGCTAATGTGTTAGCAGGATAGTTAACCTGCGTGCAACTCCGACAGCTGATTTTCGAGCCAAAAAGATCTTGACGACTGCTAAACCAGCTTTTGGTCGTTTTAGTTGGTAGTGGAGAAGCCACAAACCCGATACTTTAACGTTATATTGTCAAGGTAGCTAACAAACTCGGCTAAGCTAAGTTAGCTAACTAGCAGCTGTAGCCAATAAGGCAGTTTGACAGCTGATGGATAACTGATAGATAACCTTGAACTATAGCAAACGTGGGAACTAACAGTTGAACTATGTGCGTGTGTGTTTGGAGGATTGAAGCTATGATGGGAAAAGTTTTCCGGATCCGTACTAGCTTTGAGCAACAGTTGAAGGTAACGCTAAAGTGTTGCCTTTGGCTGCACCTCTATACGTCAGCCGGGTTTACTCACCAGCTCATGGTAACCAAGTCGTGTCGCTCCTCCTCTGCAGGTGGAGTCAGGTGTGAGATAGAACTTCACATGCTGGTGTATTTGTCCTCCGGCCCTTCTGCTCAGTCTGCACGGATGATGAGCCTCATTGACTGATGCTGTGTATGTTTCCATTTCTTTTTATAGGATGTTTAGGGGGCCTCAGATTCTGACTTGGTCTTGTCCCATAAGGTCATTGCTGCTATTGAGAGAATCCCACTTCTCTGCTTTCTCTGAGCACACTGGTGCTGGATGGCAGGGTTCGAGAGCAGCGAAGGAAAGGATATATGAAGGGATCCGTGGAAGTAAGGAGGGGTCATCATTGTCCGCAGAGACTGTGTCCTGTTCAACACAGCTGTCTTCATTTAGCTTGGACTGTGGTCATCATCAGCTGAGAGAGGTTTCATATCAAAACCTCCTATCCAAAGCCATTTTGTCCAGCCATCATCACCCCCCTCAGGTTTCTGCCTCTGCAAAAGCTAAACAATCGTCTGATGCTTGGAAATGCCCTGTAGTGGAAGATTTAGGTCAAAAGCTCAGAGCTGTGAGCACTTACCAGGACTGTTTAATCAACACAACTTGCCTTCAACCCTGGAGAAGGCCTTGGGACATTTGCCAACCTTCAGTCAGTTTCACCAATAAGACCCAGTGTAACCTTCTTCAAAGCCATTTATATTACAGACAGCACTTTGTTAGACCTTTCAGCTTGTCGACACATACGGCATGGATTTTGAACCACTTTCACAATAGACCACAACCCTCCAGCATCTCTTTTCACCAAACCAGAGCTGCTCATCAGGCTGCCCCTCGTGTGGCAGACGCCTGGAGAGACTGTCTATCCCTGGAGAATGAAGACAGGTGTCGACAGAACCTGAGGCTCAACTTGAAGCTGTATGAGGTGGACAAGGGGAGAAAAGGGGTGAGTCAGAGCCAGGGAAAGAACCAGGGAAAATGGGCGTCAGTCCTGGTCTCTCTCTGCTCTGTTGAGGGGGAGCCGGCCTTTCTCTTCACTCTGCGCTCCAGCACACTGAAGGGCAGGCACAAGGGAGATGTCAGGTGAGTGTCAGGCAGCTGGAAACAGGCTGCATTGTTTTGAAATGGTCAGTAGAGCACTGTATCTCATTTCCAATCATTTGTAGTTTTGCAGGAGGAAAGAGTGATCCCTCAGACAGAGATGTGGTGGCCACAGCGTTAAGGGAAGCCAGGGAGGAGCTGGGTGTTAATGTGGCAACAGAGAGGGTGTGGGGCATCCTGAAGCCTCTCAGGGACATGGTGAGTGCAAGTGCTGTTATGTCTTTGAAAGCTTAAGCCATGTGATGAAGGGGTGAGCTAAACTCACTACATGCTCCTTTCAAATGCCACTTAGTGTAATTTTTCATGAATTGATTTAAAGTTTTATGCTACTACTGTACAGACTGCTTTGTTATACAGTTAGGCCACAGATGAATCTATCTTCATAATTTTTTTTTTTTTAAAGCTGTTATTTTTAAGTTTGTTATGATTGTTATATTGTTTTCAGAGCTTTTTGAAAATTGATCATTTTGAATACTAAATCTGTGTCTGATTCTGCTGCTGTTTGTGCCTCTTGTCTTCCACCAGTCAGGAATGATGATTGCTCCTGTGCTGGCTAATCTCGGCCCTCTAGAGGAGTTGTCCTTCAAACCAAACCCTGGAGAGGTACAGTCATCCTATTTTTAGCACTTTCTATATGCAGGTTTTATTTCTGGACATGGTGGTTATGTCTTTATCAAGTCATGTTTTATGTCAGTGAATTTTTCCATAAGATACTAGATTAGCCAATAGCAGATTTAAAAAAGTGTCTCTTTGTGGGTGTATGAAGTCATACCTGGCCCTAATATACACTAGAGGGATATCATGGTCAGTTTACTTACGGTATTGCACTTTCACCAAATGATCTCCTGGGGTGACTTGGTTTCATCATCTACCCAAACAGTCCAGCCTACAGCTTTTTATTATCTGTCTGTTTCTTATCTAACACCTTTTCTGTTTTTGTTTTTTTTAAACTAGTAACGACTTGGAAAACACACCTTTCTGGTTGGTTTCTATTTAGAACCAAAGTTGTAAACTGTGCTTCGTTTGTCTGTTTCCGTCCCAGGTGGAGGAGATTTTCACCCTGTCCTTGTCCCACTTGTGCAACCCTCAGAACCGTGGCTACACACACTTCCGCACCGGTGACAAGTACGGATACACCCTCCCAGTGTTTCGGAACGGGAAGCATCGAGTGTGGGGCTTGACGGCTGTTGCCCTAGACCATACCCTGAAACTCATTGTCCGTCCTTAGCAGCGCGCAGTACTAAATCGCAACTATCATGTGACTCAAAGATTTGATTATGACAAATGTGCAATCAAGCTTCCTTTCCGGGAGTGTCACAGTCAGGAGAAGGACTTTTCCACATATGCACTTTCTCAGCCTCGGGTGTATAAGAATCTCTATTGAATGAATCATGTGTATAAAAATGGTGGCCACTTTAAAAAAAGTGATTGTTGAAAATCTTGTCCATTAATTTGTAGAACAGCGATAGAGTAACAACATCAAAAAGCAATGCCAATGCTGTGTTTAACCTGATTGATTCTTACCTGTACATTTATATATTTAGTATATATTATGGACTGCTTTATTTTTAAATGCTTACGCACCTTCTTTAATTCAGCCTCAAATAAAATGGATTTTAAAAAGTAAAATCAAGAGTCACTGAGATAACTTTTGCCATATGAGATTCACATGAGGCTTGTGTTTTGTTAGTTTATCATGTCGGCTCAGCGAAGCATAACAGAGTTCATGATTTTTATCACACTAGATCAAATCTGGACTGTTATAAACACTGAAATGTTGCAAGCACATCATGTGGTGTGTTGATGAACAATGCAATAAAGGTTGTTTTAAAGGTATTCTCTGTATTCATTCTTCATAGGTGAGATCTGTTTTACACGATTGGCATTAAAGCAATAAATAGTGCAAAAAGACAATTTACAACAGATTTCTATTGGAGAGGGAGATTAAAAACTTTCATTTTGCTTAATTGGTATCTGAATCACAAACGCTTCATTTCATCTATGTACTTTAAAGCTTTTCTTTAAAAATAGCTACTGTGCCACAAGCTTTATAGGGTGAGGGTTTCAGTCATGCTACAAGTCAGACTGCTTTCTACAATACAACTCTTGAAGGCTGTGGACCTGCTGGTCGGAGTCCAGAAAATTACTGTCCAGCTCTTTCGGTCCTCCAATACTGCTGCAAATCTGGTGTGAAATGTTTTCTGAAAAAGTAGACGGGTGGAGATGATCATCAACACAACAGAAACTTGAAACTCTTGAAGCATCAAGGCAGCGAGCACTCCATGGGGTCTTGTGAGTCGGGCAGGAGGTGGCAGTTGAAGGGCCAGCTGAAGGAGAAGAGATCCAGGGCTTGGCTGCATTGCTGCTCAGCAGAGGAGCAGACTGAGCGGCAGGGCTGGAGGATGCCACCCTGAGGGCTGCACTGGGGCAGAAACATCCCACACACCAGCCTCCGCAAGGGCTCGAAGCACGCCAGCTCCATCAGCACCTGGACGACAGAAGGGAGAAAAGGGGAGCGTGTGAGGTTGAATGTCAGGCTTTTACAGTTGTTAAAAGAAGTTACAGCTGTAAGTTCATGCACTGTTTGTGTGTGTTTGTGCTACCCAGGGACCCAGCTTTTTGAATATTTGCAACAGCATCAGGAAAATATGGTCATTTAGGTAAGTTACAAAGGTAGCTTTTACCCGGTACTGTCGCAGGAGCGTGGCAGCTTCTCTCTGATCAGCAATGGACAGCCAGATGTTTGGGAATGAGGTAAGGTTGTAGCTGAGGCCCTGACACATCTCCACCTCTATGAACTCACACGATGAAGCTGAGGACATGGAGAAAGGAAATTAAGATATAATCAAAGATACACTCATTTTCTTTGTTTTTTTTAGTTTGCTAGTAACAAATCCTCTCTGTCCTGCAAACGCTGATTCTGATAGGGCTTTTAAAATGTTGTTTTAAGAGTGATTTCAACATCAAAACTCTGGCTCTGGAAAAAAAACCAACTGTATCCGTGACTCTCTTGTGGGACTCTGATCGGGGTCAGAGATAACTCACTGAAGGGAGGGTAGGTGGAGTTGGCACAGCCCTGTTCATCTGCTCCGTCAGGGCAGTCGTTCCATCCATCACACAACCACTGCTGCTGAAGACACTCCCCTGTTGTGCAGGCAAACTGACTGGGACCACATGTCCCTTTAAATAAAGAAGAAAACACACAGGAGAGGGTTTTAGTAAGCAAAAAGTGATGTGAGAGCAAAGGAAGAAAGTACTGTTATAGGAAAGAATATGGGCCTTTAAGGGAGTTTAACAAAAAAGTAAATGTAGGTCAGAGAAGAAAGGAAAGATGGTCAAAAAGAGGTAAGATTTAAAGGAAGTAGAGGCCTTAAAGCGGGAAGGAGAGGAAAAAATTAAACCGGAAGGAAAACAAAGAAAGAAAGGAGAAAATATTGAAGGAAAGAAGGATCAGAGGCAGGGGACAAGTTAAAGGCACCAGCAGCACTTTGGTTAGATATGAATTAGCTTTACAAAAGCAAGAACTCACTGTCCAGTACAGACACAGCCTGGTATGTTGCGTTGAAGCCGCTGTCGGCCACTCCCTCATCAGCCACAAACACAACAGTCATGTGGGGGCCAGAGGAGGTCAGGTCTGGAGGGAAGGTGGTACCACAAAACCTGAGACAAAGGTGGAGGAAACAAAAGCTGCTTCAGAACATTGTGATTATATAACTCACATAAAGGAGGACACACATTTACCTTTATTTACCCTCAACATACAAGATTTAAACAACAATGACAGGATCTTCGAAGCTACAGCTACTGTAAATTTGAATCCAACACAATAAAAGATTAAGGCTTTGGTGGGTCTCACCTTCCCAGCACTTTTCCAGCTCCAGTACTGACACTGTCGTGCACCTCCACGTAGTCAAACTCACACACATCCTGAGTCTCCAGGCTGAAGTTCCTGAAGCTCAGTGTGATGACGTGACCCTCCTCAGCAGATATATACCATATGCACAGCTGGTGGGAAACAGAGGAACAAGACATTAGTGAAAGACACAAGTCTCACAGCCCTGTAATTGCCTGTTTGGAGTGTGTTTGGCAGTCTAACATGGTTAAGAACATACCTGCTGGTGAGGATAAGGCCTGGGGTGGTTTGGACTTGACAGGTAACCATACGGCTCGGTCTTCTGCCCACCACATTCTGTGAAAAAATGAGTAGAAATCATGTCCACGAGTTCACTCTTGTGTTTTTTTTTTTTTTTTACATGTGTTTACCTTATGTCTTTAATGTTGTCTGCATGCTCTCACCTCACCTTTGTGTTTATGGCTGCAGTTTGCCTCATCTGTTTGGTCCTGGCAGTTCAGATGACCGTCACACACAGACACAGGCAGCAGACAGCGACCACTGTCACACATAAACTCTTCTCTGGAGCAGCTCTCTGAGAAAACACACAGCAGATACGTGCACAGATGCACACAAATTCAAATAGGCATGAGCACAAGAGTACATGTATTTGCAGATGCACACACACACAGTACTGACTGTGTGCGGGCAGTATGGCCCTGTACTGTGCAGTGAAGCCGCTGCCTGTGATGCTGCCATCAGAGTGGAAGGTGACCCACACCGTGCTGCTGTTTGTGTTGACTGTTGGTGGTGCTACGTTACCACAGAACCTGCAGGAGTGAAGGATAGACCTTTTAATAATCTTAACCTTTTTTTTTTTTTGGGAATAATCTGTTTTTTTCCTCCATATTACAGCTTTAAAGTTGCCACTTGAGTCTGAACTTTGCACACTTAAATTCTTAAAAGGATTTGTGAGCAAGTTACATAACATTTTTAGAATTTCATGAATCCTGTTACATTTTCCACGAATGCAAGCAAACAAAAAGGTCAAAGTATTTGCATGTACTGAAATCTTTCCAAGAAGCCTCAAGTACCTAGAAGTGCTCTCCAATTATGCACAGTCATTTAGTGCCATCTACCAACAATTTAAGGTAATGACATGAACCATAATAATGTTCCTTTATAGGTTAACGTGTATAGAAATGTTGCTTTGAAAAGTTTGTTTCACATAATTGACTAAAAGAGACAAGCATACAAGTTAATTTGAGTTTTGAATTTCAGCTCTTTCTGCCATTTTTACACATTAAAATGTGTATTTGCCAGAACACACATCCATACTTTGCCTTACCTTCAATACTTAAGTCCTCCAAACAATTATACTACTTGGGTGAGATAGTAGAAACTCATTATGTTAACACTGTAAGTGTTTTTGTTATTCTTCTCCAGAGTGACAGTGAGTGCGACAGAAAAATCTACAAGCGACCAAAAATGTGGAGTGCAAATTTCAAGGTCTTCTTGCAACAGAAGCATAAGCTTTTAAAAGAGAGCCCTAGTATGAAAATAGCATCTGACAAGGGACTATGCTGTTGTGTGTGGAGGGGAAAGTAGTAGTATTTGATTCATGGAGATAGCTGGGGTCTGACTAACCTGGTGACCACGGAGCTCTGTTCCATCTGCTCCTGCACCTCAAGCCAGTCAAACAGACAGGGAGACGGCCCCTCTACAGTCAGAGAGGACACGTGGATCTGGACCACGGAGGGGGATGGGACTTGGATCACCCACACACACAGCAAGTTCGGGGGGTAGGAGCCTGGGTGGTTTGGAGAACTGAAACTGCCCTCTGAGTCCGTCAAAACCCCTCCACAACCTTGTTTCAGTTACACAAAAAGGAAAGAATGGGCCTCCAGATAAAGAAACGATAACATGATAAGATAGACATGAAACTGACTGTCAAATTTTATATAATAAAACGGCCATTTTGCTTGAGTCTCTTACGTGTTTCAGATGGTGGGATCCTGGCAGGCTGTGGTGTGGCTGTACTGTCTGGTTGACTTCTGTTGGCAGAGATTGTGGGTAAAGTGTGGGACGCTCCATCTCCTGCACTCAGCAGGTCTGCAGGACTGGTGGTCAACAACTGATCCTCCACTGCCTGACCTTTTATCTCTAAATCAGGGACAGAAAACAAAGACACAAGATGGAAACATGACAGGGAGACTACTCAGAAAAGAGGCTCATTCTTGATAGAAAAGTTGATTATACTGTCTAGAAAAAAAAAAGAAAAGAAAAGAAAATAGATGCATTTCCGAGGATTTAATCAATTGAAATGTTGAGAATAACTATAGTGCAACACAAGTGAAGTACTGTAAATTATACTGTAGTACGTGTATCAGGTCAAGTTTCTTATTGAAGTAAGTGTTATTTCTTCCTCCCATATTTTTTCACAAAGTACCTATACAGTAAAAGTACTAACGGGGCAGTATTGGTAAAATTTGCATGAAAGCACATACAGGAACAGCTACAAGTATGGAATCTGAATTTATAAAATCACTTGATCGATTACAAACCCTTTAAAATCAATTTTAGGCATTTCTTTTTCATTGTGACGTCTGATCTGACTCACGTGTGAGGATGAGGGCCAGCGCCAGTCCGAGGGCTGCCAATAGGAGCAGGGCAGCAGCACAGACCACCACAACCCCCCAGCCACAACCCGGGCCCCGCAGACGCATCACACACACCCCAAACAGTCCCCAGCCTAGGCCTGAATGACACAACACACACACACACACATAAACATGTGGGTATGTGACAGGACAGAGGAGATATTTATTGCTGCCAAATTATATACTTTTAACTTTTAACTTTTAACTTTCTGGTTTATTTTAATTTTTGCATGTTATTTATTTTATTTAACACCTCCAAAGCTTAGAGAAAACTTGCCACCATGTCTGAAATTGCTCCCCTCTCACACTTTACAATGAATCAAAATGGAAGCTAAAAAAAACCAAAAAAAAAAAAAACCCACTGGACTTTGTCTGGTTTTGCAACCAGACAAAATACTGCAGTCATTGTGTAATTTAATTTGATCATGCTTTCATTTTAGTTTACTACATTTATGGTTACTCCCAGAAATGTATGGTGTTGTTTTCAGTTAAAGGGGTACTGCAGTGATTTTTTTATTGCCATACCATAACGTTGTTGGACTTGTTGATTGAAAAAAAAAGAATGATCAATATCAAAGCAGCAGAAGTGGAGATACTTTTAGTCCCTAGTATGGATCAAACACCAAAAACCGAGGACCCTACATTTCCCATAATGCAACTTGGCAGTGTCTTTCATTAGACCCTCCCTGACATAGGTGTTTCATTAGAACACCCATGTCTTTCTAACTCTTCACCTCCAGTTTTTAATACAGGTTTTCTTTTATAAATATATGGTCTCCAAGCCCAAGCTGAGATAACCCTGAGGACATCACTATGACATCATCAGGGTTATTTTCTTTTAAGAAAGCTCCTCCAGAGCTGCCAAAGACATTATACAACTGTTTTCACAGGCTGAGTAGCAGCAGCAGTGAACGGATCTTTGGTGGACTGGCCCTTTAATCCTTGGTTACAGTTAACCATAATAACCATGTTTTATACACGCTTCCTTACTGTTCTTCAAGAAAATTGGACTTAAATGAGTTTAAGCGACGCATTAATGTTACTAATCCAACACATTCACAGCCTAATACAGTTCAAGTTTAGTCACAGAAAGCAGCAAGCTGATTGGCCGACTCACTAGCTGCTGGCGGTTTGATTGGTTCAGGGGTGGACGAGGATGTCCTGAATCCCTCCACCCTCTCCTCTTGCTCCCCCTCCAGCTCAAAGGCAGGGTTGCAGAACACATTCTGTGGAAAGCAGAACAGAAAGAGGTGGAAATGAAACTATCAATGAAAAAAAAAACTTTGTATAAGTGGGGGCTCAGGGGTTTTTCTGCTACAGCTTTAGTTGATCTGGTACGACCAGAAGCCCTTTGTTGCTACTGTTAGCTAATGCATAATAAAGCAAACTTTAGATAGATATTTCTGTATAACGGACATTTCTGAGTCAGTTTGCGACCTTTATTTTCTGTTCATGGTCCCATTCTACTCGCTCTCAGTCAGGTCACCTAACGATGGTGTCTAAATCTGCAATATCTGATTTTTTTGGCCACTTGGGGGCAATGGAAACAAGTTGCGAACACAACATTGACATATCATCACCTTTTAAGTTGATATGGTGCAGCAAACAGTTGCTTATTTACACATCCAGCAGTTATGGAGTTACATTATCATTCATCTGGAGTCATGCTTCTGTCCACCTGGTGAATATAAGTCCAATATTCACTCTCTTTTATCTCTATTTGTGGGCTCTACCAACTCTGAGGGAAATATCTGGCTCTTTAGTTGCTAAATGCAGCAGTATGTTCACCAGCTAGTCTCTAACTGTGTCTGTCTGCTGTTTGGTGCTGAGCAGGTGGTGTACAGTGGGTTTTTAGAACTTTCTAGCTGAAAACAGCTGCCTGCTGCATCTGAAAACGATGCTGAAGTGTTGAGAGTGAACCAGAACAATAAAGTTTTGGGCCGAACAGCTAAAAATGAGCTGAAACTCACTATAAAGCTCCGTAAAGCCGAGGGGAGCTGCAGATTCAGGTGATAGGCTCTCTGTAGGTTAATGGTCACATGGTTTTCACATTGTCATTTGATACATTGTTATTATACAAATATCAATTATAGCCTTTAAAGCAACTGACTGAAGAGAATCTTGGGAAATGTGCTATCATCATGTAATTACTGCTATCTCCAAAAGTTACGTCGTCTCTCTTTAAATACTAACCCATACAGTACTGTTACACTACACAGACAATGCACAAATGAGGGACAAATGTAGGTTTCCAGCTTAAAAATAACACCTGGTCCAACTCACACAGGATCGTACAATGCAAGACAATAACTGTGATCTATGCACAATAGAACTGGCACTGCAGGGTTCCAGGTCCACAAGGCTTGAAATGAAGTAGTAACACATTTGTACAGGCAAAAACCAATGCCCAGCCAAGAGGAAGAACCTGTAACTTCATGTCAAATATATATATAAAGCCAGCTATTCAGAAAAACAGTCTGTTTCTTTGATGATCACAATGGACCCTAAATAGAGTCCAGTTTGCAAGGCAAGTGCTGACCCGTCTCCAAATGTCTCAATAACTCCATGACCTTTCCCACTCTACAGCACCTTCGTTAACCTCCATCATCTTCACTCACCTTATAAATATCTGAAGAGTCTGAGTACACTGCAACCTGGCTGAGGTCAGACATCTTTAGTCTGCTGTCACTCTGTCAGTGCTCCTCTTCTTAAAGAGCCTGATGCTGCGATAAATACACCAGTGGTGACATTGTGAGGAGAGCTGTTTCTACAGGAGGGAACGTTAAAGATGTTTTCCTGGGTTTTCTTAACATTGTTCACTTTTTTGCTCCAACGGTAAACTTCCACTGAAGTGTAGGAAGCTTACGGCCTTCACTCCTCCAGCACAGCAGAGCCCTTTGTTGGACATCCATCAACGTAATCCAGATAAAAATGAAAAAAATAACACAATATAATTCACAGCAAAGTATTTTCAAACTCCAGTTATCAAAATATCCATGTTTGCTGCTATTCTTCGTCCTTTTGTCTGTTTCAGCAGCATCAACGTGTATTTCTCTTGTTTTCTGATGGTATGAGAGTGGTTACAAAAGAGTTTTAGAAACTCCTTCGCAGTGTTGAACAAAGCCGAGTCAGCTGAGTGGACTGAGCCCCTAGGATGAGGAGGAGGGCGGACAGGGAAGTAGGGAAGTGGAGGTGGGGGTCCCTGTTAAATCTCTATAATCCCCATAATGATCACTTAAGCTCCTAAAATGTTTTATGAACACGCACGCTTGCATGCCCAAACTTGAGCGAGCAGGTGCACAAACACACAAACACAAACACGTGAGCACTACACATCCTTTTAAACCCCAAAACATTGAAACAGAGAGCGCGGCCTGAGTCATTTAGTAATAATTCGGGGTAATTAGGCATCAAAACAACAACAGTGTTGGGGTGGGGAGAAGTGCCAAAGAGATTGTGAGATTTGAAATTGCATTAGTTGCCCAAAGCTGGTTTATGACATTGCATTTGAGTGCCCTAATAGATTTTTATTTAAGCTTTGGAGCAGCTTTTATGAGGCCACTCTCGGTTTTAAATGAATAAGTAATGTAAAAATGTCACCAAAGAAATACTAGAGTCCTAAAGAATCCTGAAACAAGAAAAGCAGATCAAATGAGTGCAACCAAAAATGAAAGTAAGAGTTCAAATCTGTGTTCTGTCCTATATTTCTCAATCCCTCCTTCCCTGTTTGGTGCTGCTGTGTTAATGGGTAATCAGTCATCAAATAAAGCAGCTCACTGCAGGTCGATACAGACACTCTCGCTGTGGTTTCTGTCACTCAAAGACACAAACACCACTGATACAGAGTCTGGTCATGTATGTCAAGTCCATACTATGGATTCTACTCTTCATCTCTGTCCAGGAGGGTGAGCATTTCAGTTTTGTGTTGCACTTACAGTACTGTACAGCATTTGAGTGTGATTACATCAACTTTATAAGGACCCATACCATATGACTGTGTTGACGCATGTGTCTGTGGACCCCTTTTGCTTGTGCACGCATGCAGAGATGCGTGTTTATCACCAACACTTTTCCTGTTTGCACTCCAGTGTCCCTGCAGTACTACGATGAATATGAAACATACGAGGATCCACAGCCTCTGAACTGCTCAATCACAGAGAGCATCAAAGGTGGACATGTCACCTACTCACAGGTAAAAATGATACACTGTACTTTAGAAATGAAATGATTAGTTGATTAATCAATTAATAGATCGACAGACGATTTAATCACCAACAATTTAGGTCCCTGATTAATTATTTTTTAATTATTTCCAGCTTCTCCAAAGTGAGGATTTCTCTCGTTTATCATTTTAAATTGAATATCTTTTTGGTTTTTGGACTGTTGGTCAGACAAAACAAACATTTGAAGACGTCACCTTCTTGGAAATTTGCAATGGGCGTTTTTTTCTTTTTTTTTTTTCCTGATGTTTAAAAGATCACACAATAATCTAATGATCAGCAAAATTGTTACATTAATCTACAGTGAAATTAATTGTTAGTTGCAGCCCCACTGTACACCTTCATTTCTAATTTACACCACTCAGGACGAGAGTGTTAGGTAAAAGGCTAAGAGGTCACATTTCACACCAAAGTGCTCCTTTAAGAGTGTATATGTGCATTTTTTTTCAGCTCTGCTGCCCTGATGTAGTTGTTTCTTATGTTTTAAAGACAAGTTTATATAATAATACGTTTCAGTTTAACAAGCTGATAATAGAAATGTAAAACAGAGGTTACAAGGTGCTTAAACAGAAGAACAGGGACAAAAAGCAGAAAAATGAAGGAAAGTAAAAATATTGAGACACAGTATGACAGAAACAATGAAGTAAAATAGAAATACAGCAGAATGTATACAAATAAATATTTTTTGGGGGGAATTTATATGGAAACAAAATAATATGATTCCAATTTAACAGGTGAATAACAAATATAAAACAATGCAAAAGAGAGGAGAGTACAGGGACAGAAAAAAGGCAAAATGGGGGATGGTAATAATGTTATAGTAATATATTAGATGACAAAACGATGAAGTAAAAACTTTTAATTTAGTATGAATCAGGCAAGTGAAAGTGAGGGACAACGCTGAATTAGGGGGGTAAAGTCTGGAAAGTGAAACAAATCAAGCATCTGTTTACTGGAAAGCTTCATGTTACTTAATTTAACTCCAAAAGTGGCCTAAATGTGTTTCCTCTACAGGGAGGGCTGGAGGGCAGTGTGCTGACCTATCACTGCGGCCCGGAGCAATACCCTTTCCCAGTCAGCCACAGGATCTGCAGTGCTAATGGGGAGTGGTCGCCCATGAGATCAGCCAATGGCAGACCGGTGTCACGGGCCACATGCAAAGGTAATGTTTTGGATGGTGATGCATTCAATCTCAAAGCACCACTCTCTGTTTTCACCTTTCCCATCTTTCCTCCATCCTCTTACCTAAACATCTCTCTCTCCCGCTCCCAGACGTGTTGTGTCCGGCTCAGCTCCAGCTGGATCATGGTGACTTCTGGCCAAGGAACCAGTGGCTCCGCGTTGGGGAGACGCAGAGCTTCTCCTGCCAGGAAGGGTTCACCCTGTACGGGTCAGCCCAGAGGAACTGCACCCTCTCTGGCGAGTGGACAGGAACCACTCCTGTCTGTGACAACCATGGTGAGGAACAACATAACAAACTTTGCTCATGATAAAGCATAAATCATGTGTATGATTAAATGATGTACAATACATGGCTATATTCTGAGCCCAGTTCACCAGGTGTATTAGAGCCTATGGTAGTAGACCATAGACTAAGCTCACACTTATTGAGGTTTACGTTTTAGAGCAGCTTTTGATTAATACAAATAAATGATCCCTAACAACAGATTTTAATTTCATAAAGTAGTTTACTGTAGTTACTGTGACACAAATTAGGTCACTGACCAAAGTTTGCATTTCCTCTACTCAACTTTACCATTCAGTGTTTTAAGACATAATGCTTACAGTGTGTTTTATGATGTTTTAAAGGGCCTTTGTGCATCATTTCAAAGTACTACATAATCATCTTTTGCAAATGAAGTTCACTTTGAACATTTCTATATAAGCACAAACACCAATATCCTTTTAAAAATGGTTATAACCTCAAAAATGAATTATCCTTTGTATACTTTGTCTACTGTTGCCCCTGTCTTTAAAGTGTAACTACACCCTCAAATTCTGCTAGAACCCTCCCTACCAGAAAATTCAAAAAATGTAACGTGTGAGGGAACGACTGTAGGAGGCGTGGCCTCGTGGCTACGTAGTGTGTGGGTCATGGGACACAGGGAGACTGACTAAGACTGATTAGAGTGTTTTTTTTAATATAAATGTCATGACGTAGACAGGTCCCAACTGGTTGACTATGTCATTGGCCTCGCAGCTTCAGAGCTGATTTAAAACAGTAGATGGCATGTTGAGCCATTTTAAACCCATGAAATGCAGATTTTTATACATTTGGTAAGAAATGTCAATATTAACACCAGTACCGATGTGTCTCATCACAGTACAGTCATATCATTTAGTTTACAGCTCAAAAAACACGTCTAAGTGTGCAACACCTCTTTAAATGCAGGTGACGACTGTAATGACCCAGGGATCCCACCAGGGGCCCAAAGGTCAGCTGGCCGGTTTTACACGGGAGAGAAGGTGGTCTACCGGTGTCAGGCTGGTCTGGACCTGCTTGGGTCGGCTGAAAGGGTTTGCCTGGAGAACAGGGAGTGGAGCGGCTCAACACCACGGTGCCAAGGTGCAGAGTGACAGTTTTTATACATACAATAAGTGCACAGTTGCACTTACAGTTTTAGATTTAGGTGTTTTTTTTTTTCTTTTTTCTTTTAAGAGCAAAAATAAGACCTACAGCAATTGGGCATGAAAGCAGTGCCAAAACAGTACACAGTGAACTATCATATTATGATAAAACATCCATGCATGATATCTTTGTGCTTTACTGCAGGCCCGAATACCTTTGACTCCCTCAGCATGGTGGCAGAAGCCATGGCAGGGTCACTTGCAGGAATCATGGATGTACTCTCACCAGACTCCAAAAAGAAAAGTGTGTGGGCTATAACTTATCTGTCGTATCGTATCTGTCATACACAACATATTGACAATGACCTTTTAAGTGCATGTACATTAACTTGTTATACAAATGCCCAGAGAAAGAGAAGAATATAAGGAAAGCAACTACCTGAAGACAACTGCAATAACACAAAATGTACTTTGTGTGTGTGTAAGGTACAAGGACGTCCTTTGCCCGAACCTTCCGTGTGGCTGAAGGAAGTCGTATGAATGTCTACATTTTACTGGACACTTCAGGAAGCATCAATAAGCAGGACTTTGAAATATCCAGGGATGCCACCATTGCTCTTATCAGAAAGGTCTGTGGCAAAAGGAGCTTTCACATTTATTCACATTAGTTTGTCTGTCATCTTATCTCAGTGGGCATGAAACCTACATGTCCTCTTCATTTTTCCACTAGCTGGACAGCTACGAGGTGCAGTTGAAGTTCCATGTGTTGTCATTTGCCAGCAAGGCTATAGACATTGTAGACATCAGAGACTTGGATACAAGTGGTAGCACTGAGGAAGTCATAGCGCTTCTGATGGAGTTCGACTATCACAGTAGGACTCTGCTTGTTATCCCTTCATTCATTTACAGTATTCATTCAACGAACATATCTTTTTATCTCCTGCGGTGTGATCTCCTCAAGTAGGCCTTAAATCACTACAGCTACAACCATGATGCACCGATGTGCTCAGCAGTTAATTCAATTACATATCAATGTATTTTTTAATTATCTAATATTTTGCATCTGCAGGCCATGGGAGTAAGACAGGCACCAACCTCCACGCTGCCCTGTACCGTGTCAGTGAGATGATCAACTTCTTTAAGCAAAACAGCGCCAAGAACCATTTTAATGAGACTCAGAACATCATCATTATAGAAACCGACGGTAAATGTCTCACAAACTCATGGTGAAAAAGCATCTGCTGAGCAGCTCCAGCTCATACAAATCTTTTAAAACCTAACTTTTTAGAGCTCTTTTAATATTAGAAGAGGTAACATTAGAAGAGCCTTATCTTTAGGGTGTATAGGTGTTCATTCCCTCTTTACATCTTTCTGCCTGCAGGTTACTCCAACACAGGCAACAAGCCTCAGATTGCCCTGGCCCAGATCCGGAATCTGCTGGGCTACCACAACACATCCCAGGATCACACAGACGAGACAATGCTGGGTATCATTATATAACAATAACAACATTTTCTAATACATCATGTACAGTATTTACATTAACACTTCAGAATTGCTTTCACTGAGTGCAACAGCTCGTACATTACACCAAAATGACAAGCTATCATGGATCAGGCATGCAAGGCAAAGTTTGTTTTAGTGTGTTTAATGTGTGCTGACATGGTTGCCTATGTATGTATACAGTATAAGTACATTTGTGTGTGTGTTTTCAGATATCTATGTATTTGGTATTGGGGAGCAAGTGAAGAAAGATCAGTTGAACTCCTTAGCCTCAAAGAAACGTGGTGAGAATCACGTCTTCGTCCTGAAAAACTTCCAAACACTGGGAGAGGTGTTCAACAGCATCATTAGTAAGTACGAAGCTCTAAGGCACAAAAGCTGGTGTTTTCTAATGGCAGGCTGCCAAAATAAACATTTTTCAACATCATGAATGTCTACATCTTGTCTGAATTAGATTTAAAATTTAAGAATGTAACGTTGCTTATTAAAAGTTAATAATTACTGAACTATAACCATTAAAATGGTCATGTGTCGTAATACAGGTGACAAGAGCGTGACAATGTGTGGGGTAGCTCAGGAGGTCATCTCCGATGACCCGGAGGACGAGAAGACAGTCTACACCAAACCCTGGCACGTCACTGTGACATCGGTGAGAGCGTCACTAAGATCATAATGGAGATTTTTTCCCCCCTCCTTCTGTTTGATATTTTAGAGTTTTAGATTTTCACACATTAACACTTTCCTCTCTTATAGTCTAGGCCGTGTTCTGGTTCCATTGTGAGCCAGAACTGGGTGCTGACAGCTGCTCACTGCTTTGCCACAGCCAGCACAGAGGAAGTCTCTCAGCAGGTGTTAATACAACACGGTCAGTGTCAGTACGGGAAAATATTTTGGAGATTGAGATTCATGTAAGAGAAAAATAGAGAAAATGGGAAAAAAGTTAAGTGGAAAGGGGGGCTGATGAAAATTTGCTGGGTTAGGACAGTACTTTCTTTGGGATCAAAAGGTTGGTGACCATTTGATGATTCTGGGTGCTTGGACCCCAACATACCTGCTTGCAGGTCTAGTTTATTTTAATGTTTGAAACAGTGTGTTGACAAATGCACTGTGTTTAAATCCCAATCACATTAAAGTACCACAACAGTACATTTCTGGCACATGTTATCATTTTAGGCATCAAAACATAAACTCGGAAAGAGTTAGTGCCTTACTCAACTCACTTAGCTATAGAAAACATCAGGTCTACATTAGTTATTTTCAATTAACCGTCTTGTTGACTTCACACCCTTTTATGTTGAAATAACAAGTAGCTTCTTTGGTTCCCAGGTGAGGCCACAGTGGGTCCCAAGAGGGTGATCATGCACCCCAAGTACAACATCAGGGCACTCAGAGACAGAAATGTATCCGAGTTCTATGACTACGATGTAGCTCTGGTACAGGTGAACAAGAGTATCCCGCTCTCCTGGAAAGCCAGGTAAGACTCCCCAAAGAAAAGATGGTCAACTGTAAGCCACCAGGGATACATCTAACCTAAGAGCAAGTAGCAGCCTAAAACACATTTGTTTTGTCATGAAAAAGGTGTGAGCAGTGACTTATGTTAACACCCTTGTGTAGCTTAGAAAAGGTTCTGAGGTTCTGTGTTGAGTGTGTGTACACTGTATGTTATACGACAGACCTATCTGCTTGCCATGTACCGTGCCAGCCAGCCGAGCCATGAAGAAAGTCAACTCTACCTGTCAGCAGCACAGTATGTGACCTTTTGACCTTTACACTATGCAAAAGCATTCATATCATCGAGTATGCAAGGACTATTTCCATATTTTCCCTGTTACCATAGCGTTAGTAATATATTAGAACATAAAACTCTAAAAATCCTGTAGAAATTCTCAGTCAAATTAATGTGTGTATACAGGGAAGGAACTACTGCCACACAAGGAGACTGCCGCCTTTTTCATCCATAAGAGCTCCAAACGCAAAGAAACACATATCCACACAGAGAGTCAGGTGGGTGACAGTTGGGGTTTTCAGACTGTGGGCTGCTTAATGTGAAGGAAACAGCTGTTTTATTATAAGAGTATTGAACTGTACGAATGTGCTGTCTCCAGAGGTCTAGCTGTGTGGAGAAGGCGAGGCAAACACTCATAGAGCCCACCAATGTGACTTTGGATGAGTTTGTACCCGACAGATTCCTCTGTACTGGGGGAACCTCAGGATACCAGGATGCTATCACCTGTAAAGGTCTGGACTCTACTGTATCATAGCCACCACAGTTTTACCAACATGGGATTCACATAATGGTTACATGTCATCTCTTTTTGTATAGGTGACTCTGGTGGATCCCTGTTTCTGGAAAAGAGAAAGCGCTTCTTTCAGGTCAGCAAGTTTCTCACTTAAAAAAAGCCTCATTACTCACAGTGCATGCAGCATCACATGGACATTTCTCCTGCCTTCATCTCCAGGTGGGAGTAGTGAGCTGGGGCATCACGGACGTATGCAAACAACTCAGCTCAGCTCGGAGACGGTACAGCAGTGACAGGCCGCCTCCTGATGCTCGAGACTTTCACATCGACCTGTTCAAGATAATGCCGTGGCTGAAACAGCATCTGGGTGAGGAGATCCAGTTCCTGCCTGTGTTCGACTGAGAATGATCAATCCGCTGAGATCTCTTTGGATTAAGCCATAATAACGGCATGCAGAACGCAGAATTCAATAAAGATTTCAAAGCTTTATTGTCAAATGGAATACCACTGATTTTTATAGCTGTGGTGCGGTAAACTCACTTGTAAAGGATGAGTTTTGTTAACCAATCATACACAACAAAAAAAGTCATTCTTCTTGTTTTCACGCTGTATTCTTTCTTAACTCAACACATGCATAATCAGTTCCTGAGGCACATATATAATGGAAATATATCTATACATCCATATGGATACCTGATTCAGAGCTGCAAGTCTAGTTAACACCGTCGGTCCTACTTTGTAGTTAAGAGGCCATTAGCCATAAAGTATGCACATAAGCTAGGACATACAAGCACTGCACAGATGTCAGTGGGGAGCCCATACAGCAGAGAGTCCATCAGCTGAAACAGAAAAACATGTCGGTGTCTACTGACTAACTGTGTTTTTCTAGGACTGTTGCTTGTTGGTTCACACCTCAGCTGCTTCACTGGCTGTCATGTGTATGTTATTTTCGTGTCAGTGTGAAAATGAAAGTTAAGGTGTTAGTAAGCCAGCTGTCCAATCAGCCCTCAGAAAACTGCCGGAACAGGGTTTCTGATTGGCTGTCTTTGAAGTTCGGGACAAAGTGGATCTGAAGGATCTCGGAGAATCCCTCAGAGAGAGCAGGAGCCACAAAGTGTTTCCTGTCCAGAGAGAGAGAGAGAGAGCCAGATTAGAGTAGTCAGTACCAGAGCTAGTACTAGTAAGTGTTTTTATTACCAGAATTCAAAACACCACCGTTTCAGATTTTCATTTTAACACAGTAACAAAGATAAAACAAAAGGTTCTGAAAGTGTACTAAAATAGAAAACTAAAACACCTTGGTGGCATGCATTTAGCTGCATTTCGTCAAGCTATGTGTATAAGTTTGGGCTTTCTGGTACAAGAAACAAACATGTTTTATAACCGGTAAGCATGTGAGAAGAAGTTATTTTCTTTTACTTGTAGCTGTGGAAAACCATGTCATTGACCTTGGCGTGTTTGCCGTCTGATGGAGCCATCTCACGGAACTGGGAACAACAATAACGCATAAATAAATAAAAAAAAACACGTCATCATCACAAGACAGGATAAAACCAAACAATGGGTAAAGAGTGACAGCGTGAAGAGGTGAGTCATACCCTGTTGTTGTGTTTGGCTTGCTCCAGAGAGGCTGAAAAACAGAAGCAGCGACAGGGCAGTCCTGCGGCCTTGGCCACGTCCACATATCTGGAGAGCGCACACACACACACACACACACACACACACACACACACACAAGCAGCAGAAACTGATATGGAATACAGCATCTCTGCCTTACTTTCAAATATACTCATCTGTCTTTGTATGACTATACTTCATTTATGAATGACTCTCTTTCTATTTATGCTTTTTGAAGCCTAGTTGCATAAAAGGTGTACCCCACACCAGGTGGATCCTGAGTGTACACAGAAATGCACAGCACGTACTGATACAGTTGTGCTTTACCGTTTGCGAGACTCTGGGTCTGGGTTGGTGTTGTCTACGGCGACACTGCGGCCCTCTTTCAGAGCGCGCTCACATGCCGACACACAGTTCTGCCATGAACCGAGTGTGTCCTGACACAAAACAAAACACGAAAGGCACGTCACAACATGTCAGGGCAGACTTTAAGGAAAGGGCTCAATAATATATTGCTATAATAACAATAAAATGTTGGTAGTTCATCATCATTATTACAATAATGCAATCTTATGTATCAAATATAAAAGCAGTGTAGCAAACATCAAAGTAAACCAAATTATTTTCGACAGTTAACATCTAGTTGTATATAAAACCAAATGTTCTGGCTGCATTTAGGACTGGGGCAGAAGTGGAGTCGGAGTTGTTAACTGCACCCTGCTCATAAAATCCACTCACCCTGTTGACGTACATGTAGCCTTTTGGAACGATGTGGGTGTGGAAGAAAGTGGATTTCCCTGCTGTGGAGAAAGGAAGGAGGGAACAAGATCAGAATGGTGTCAGTGGGGGGGCGGCAGAAAAGGTGACATACTGTCCACTTTCTCTTACATGCAGGGAAACCCACGGCAACAATGACTTCTGTCCTGCTGGAGGTGAGAGAGGCTGACGGCGGGTCGTACAGCCTTGCAGTGGAGTCAATCTTCCTCTAGAAGTTCAAAAACATTAACAAAAATACAGACATGGACCAAACCCACACATGTATTCTTATACACTGTAGAAAGAAAAAAAAAACAGCACACATCCAGTATGTTCATTGTACTCACAGGATCAAAATTAGGCAGGCTGTAGGGGGCGCTCTTCCAACCCAGGAAGTACTCCTCTGGGGTGTGGAACTGCAACCCAATGTTCAGAGCAAACTACAAAAACAAGGAGGAAGACAGTAACTTACATAATGCTCATATTTAATACGTTTTGTGCACCTTTTCCTATTAAGGTCTAATCAAGAAACATCGAGTCATACTTAAGACCTATTTGATGACATATGAGAACAACACAAATTAGCACACTCACAACAAGTCAAGAAAGGAGGAGGAGGAAGAGAAGCACAAAGTGGTAAAAAGAATTAACCAAAGTAAAAATCTTAGGTCTTACCAGTCGGTCACTGCAGGAGAAATCCTTCTTCTTCTTTCCTGGAGCCCAGTTCTCTGGCCTACCTGCAGCATCTGTGCACAGAGGTAAAGTCAGAAGCTGTGTGTGAATGTTTGTGTGTGTGTGCTCTTGTACTTTCTGGGGATCAAATGCTTTTAAAGCAATCATAAGATTTGGCCTCCAAATTGGGTTGTTTTTGTGGCATTTCTGCACTGCATCAATCATTTCTGGGCTTGGAGTCAGGTTCAGTTAGGTTCAGGTCTAGCATTCAGCACTAAGGATTAGGGATTAGGGTTTTGGGAGATTTCAGGTAGTTAGGGACTGATCATGGTTTAGATTTGGGTTCATTTTTGGATTTAGAGAAATAGGATTAAACTAAAAGTTTGTTTTTCAAACTGTAGATGACCGCATGTGTATGTGTGCATCTCTGTGATACCAGATCAGAGAACTGAAAACACATAGCCCCCTGTAAGTATGGGATTACTATGGCAACACCACCTCATACCCAACCTCACTCACCTCCTACATAAAAAGTCTGTGTCTTGTCAACAGTCACACCATCATTTGCCTGAGCAGGGAACACACATTCAAAGACACTCAAAACAAGAATAGAAAAAAGACATGTAAATAGTAAACAAAGCTGTGAGGACCTCATATGACTCAGCTAAATTAGCAGTAATTCATACTTCATACTGTCTGCATATGAAGTGTGGTCCTTAAATAACATGGGTGTATGTCCATGTATGACATTTACCTTCTCACACAAGTGATTCCACATTCCCATCACTGGTTTTCTGTAGATACCAGGACCGGTTGCTACAAACACCTGACAAGGAGGAGGGGGTACAAATATCAGTCTTTTGTACAATAATGTAGGAGACAGGTGAGAGCCAACCTACAACATGACCAACCTGCACAGGTAGCTGCAGCGTGGTGAGGATGTCTTCAACTTTAGACTTGAAGACTTCTGGTCTCAGTTTGCCTTTTGCGATCCCCATCTGGTTGGTGAAGAACACCACCTGCAGGAAGAGAGCAAAGGTAGGCTAGGAAATCCAGTGACAAACACTACCAGAGCACATAAAATTCAATAATATTTCACTGGCTTTAATCTTGCAAATTTCACTAAATATTATTAGCAACTGTTGCATTTAGCTCCTTCCCACCTTGTATCCTTTTTTCAGCAAGTTGGTCAGTCTTGGCTGAATCTCAGGGTACAGAATCCTGGTGATTAAACACAAGGACAATTACAACAAACTATGTCCATACGAAATCTAATGTAAATAAGCCACTGAGCTGGAAACACAGTCATTTATCAAACTTCTTAGCTTTGGCAAGCAATTGAAATGGGAAAGTTCAGGAGTGCAGACATGCCTCCAGTCATCTGGTGCGGTGGGAAAGACCTTGCCAGACTTGGTGGTGATGATGCAGCCATCTATGTCAAACCCAGCAATCTGTAAAGGCATGAAAAGAAGAGGAAATGTTCAGACATTTACACATTAGCTGCATGATCTCACCACCTCAATAACTTGTGCGTAACACTCACACCTGAAATTTCTGTTGAAGTTCTGTTCACAACAGTATAAAACAGAGAACAGCAGGAAACCTTCACAATTAACTAATCAATTAATCGACTAATCGCTGATGAATCTGCAGTGGCAGAAATGCATTTGGGGAAAACATGATGAAACTTCAGGCTCTCGATTAAGGGCTAGCTGCTTTTTTACCTAAAACACTGACCTTTTATTATATAATATGTTATTGTGAGGCCTAAATTAAAATCCATTTAACCAGATTATTTCATAAAAAACAAGTTGCAAAATCAAGCTGCCTACCACAATACTGTGTAATTCTATGTCCTCAGACACTGAAATAAATTAGTAATTAAGCTGTTCCCTTGAAACAGGCCCCACCTTGTCACTCCCTTTGACACCAGCAGCAGTGTAAAGCAACAGGTTGCCTATCTGCTGCCAGCTGCTCTTTAGACAGCCCTTTGAAGACGATGACGAAGATGAGGGCTGGGTGCAGCTACTCTTCCCTGCCATAGACTTCTCCGCCAACTCCTGCAGCTGCTTGAGCTTTTCCTCTGCCAGTCTCTCCTCCTCCTCTTCTTCTTCTTCCTTCACTCGTCTATCTGAGGCCTCCTCATCTCTTCTTTGGCGCTTCCCCTCACGCTGGCCCCTCTCTGGGCTCAGTCGTCTTTTAGATGACTGGACAGAAAAATAGAAAAAATACACTCTCATTTTCAGTTGTTTGATTACAACTTCTCTTGATAAATATAATCTTTGGTGCAACATTACAGCAATAAGCAAATAAGATACATGCAATAATACATCAAATAAGTTTTAACACAATGACCAAACAAATGTGTTACCTTCATGGGAGAGGTAGAAAAGAAAACCTTGATACTGCGCTTGGGATTTGGACTCGACTCTGCCTCTTTCTCTTTCCCGTTTCTTCCTCCCTTTGTCTTATCTGTGGCTTTTAGTCCTTTCTGTGAAGCGCTGGAGGCTGTTCTGTTTGAACTCAGGGGGTAGTGCAGTTTAAACGGATGGTTCTGGTTAACCAGGTAGAGGGTGCCTCCGTGGGTGAGTTTACCAGACTGACCCCGGCCCAGCTTCTCACCGTCCAGGAAACTGGGATTGGGACCCAGCTGTGGAAGAAAATAGGACATGTATGGACATTGGACTTCAGCCTTTATGCAGTTAGTTACTCTCCAGGACGTAAAATAGCTTGGGTGGGTCTAGGCAGCAAAGAGAAAAATGTGCTGTCATCAGGTTTTCAGACATAATGACATAACTGATGTTTTGATTGTGTGGTGCTAAATATTAACTCCATCTGGTGTTTGTGGAGCCTGCCAGTGGTGACTAATTGAGTTTTAAACTGTGACACTGGGCTGAGGATTAAGTGTTTTATTTTCATACCTGAGTCACAACCACATCCTGGTCTGCATAGCAAGCCACCGCCTTCACTGAAAGAAACACAAGGATTATTACCATCATACATACTCACAGACACATTTGTATATTCCTTTAGAGCTGAAACGATTAGTTGACTAATCTAAAACAATTCTGATAATGAATCAACAGTTGAAGTCACTTTTTTAAGCAATACTGCAAAAAACAAGCAGTTTGCATGTGTCATTCAAGGCTTTTCTAATTTTTTTACTCAAGAAAATAGTTGTCAGATTAATACATAATAAAATAATTGCAGCCCTATATTCATTAAATATACACTACTGTGGCCTACAAAGATGTCTCTGATAATGACACATTTCTATCCCAGTTTGTTATGGTAATACACTTCAGGAACAAAGAACTATTTTATGCATAGCAACAAGAATGGCATCTGTAGGGCTGCAACTAACAATTATTTTCTTTATTGATTACTCCACCACTTGTTTTCTCCATAAATAGTTGTCTGTAAATTGTAGAAATCAGTGAAAAATGTCCATTACAGTTTCCCAGAGCCAAATGTGTCATCTCTACATTGCTTGTTTTGTACAAGCAATAGTACAGAACCCAAAGATATTCAGTACAATAATATAAATCAGAGGAAAGCACAAAATCCTCCCATTTAAGAAGCCTGAACTGCAAATGTTTTCATTTTTGCTTGAAAAGTGACTCAAACGATTTATCAATTATCAAATAGCTGACAGTTAATTTTCTGTCTGTCGACTAATTGATTCATCCACTAATCATTTCAGCTCTGGACGTCTACTCTCTAACTTCTCCAAATTCTTTATATTATGAAACCCAAAAGGTGTTATTTGATCCTTCAAACCCAACTAATTGATATATCTTTCTCTGTAAGAGCTATGAATGCATTATAAGGCTCTAAGAAACAGAATCCATCGTGCTGTGTGGGGGTCGTGGATCAGGGTGATTCACTGTTTTAAATCCCACTCAGCAACTTCTTTTAATTATGTCCCTCAAGTCCTGCTCAGCACTGACACAAACACACCAGCGTCTTTCATTTATTAATTAATTACATTAAACTATTGACTTGTGAATTAAAACGGGTTGCCAGAAAAATGATCAGTTTTCTTACGTCGCATGCGTTTGGAAAGAGCAAAAAGAGCCGAATAGCTGGCGTATATTTAGAAAACTACAACGGTCTCGTGGTAAATTCGGCGACAAAGCACTCGCATGTGCATCGTCGTGAAAAGCACCAGTGTGTTTGTGTCGAGCTTGTTCCTCACCCTGGTGTCTGGAGCATTTCTTGTCGGCGACCCCGGTGTCCGGGCCCCGGCCCAGAATCACCGCTCGTCCGTCCTCCAGGGGGATCCGAGTGGCTCCAGAGGCGCCGACCAGCGTCCACGACATCCGAGCGGGCGAGCACAGCGAGACCGCTTTACTTTGAGGCTTATGGTGCGTTTGTGAGCGACTCGTTTTTTCATGAACCGAAATACAGAAACAAAATACTTATCACACGACGGTGGCCGCGTTGATGTAAGTATGTAATGTTACTACGTTCGCCACAACTTCTTTGTATCTGAGTTGGTTGTTGAAGTGCAGTAAAACAAACCGGAGCGGGGGCTTGTTTTTGCAGTGTACCCACGGTCCACCAGTAAAAATATGCCCCTTTAGAAACGTGATCCCCTTGAAGGTTCCGCGCATGACTTACTTTCCGGGACACTACGAAGTAACAGATACAAACGTCCTTCTAGCCAAGTCTTATAATTCTTCATTTGTTGGCCCTCTGTACTGTCACGGAAGCCAAGACCGCATGGTAAAGTAGACCTTTTCGTTAATTTAGTTTTTGGTAATAACCAAAATGTCGTACATTTTAAGGAGTTTCTGTTTTGAATGAGTTATCTATTTCCTCCTCCAGCCAGCCACTTTCTGGTTTGGGCTAAATGCTTTTCTGCGCATAATTTAGTCTAAGGAAGACATAATTATATAAACGTAACACGTTTTGATGAATAACTGATGAATAAACTGTAGCCAATTTCCTCCATAACAGGATGGCCAGGTTTTGTTACTTGTGTAGGTTGGTTTGTTGGGTGGAAAACCCCTTTTATGTTTAGAAGTGTACTAAGGTTTTTAATTTTATTTTAGAGGCATAATAGAATATGTTTAAAACATATTCCAGTAGAGCATAGGCTGCATGTTTTATTCACATTGTTATATAACTTTTTATTCACAATTCCTGTTTGGCAGCTGAGTTAGTTTGGGCTCCTGATACCCCAACTTGTTTTAACCTTAATTCTAACATTTTTAACACTTGAAAGTTTTTAATCCAATGCGATACTTGACTTCTTATGACAAGCTAAGTGGACAAGCAGGCAAAAGTTGTGGATGGTTTTTTGCAATTTGTGATTTTTGGTGGATCCACTCTACTTTGGCCTACTCCCTCTGCTGTGCTTGAATCAGCCTAAGCCATTGACAAAAACACTCTGGACTGACCTCATTCCAGCAATGAAACAGGCCAGGGAACGAGGACATTTTGCTGTCATTAACTACGATAGACTGGTAGTTAAACCATGGAAGCTTCAACAGATGTATGAAACCACACAGCATTAGTGGATTAGTGCCAGCAGGACCCCAATAAATATGGTGACTACTTTTTAATATGTTTTTTTCCCCCTACCAAAACACCATGACATCATCTTCACCTAAGCAATCGGACACCTTTCACCAAAACTGTTCTACATCAGTCTCCAGCTTACTACACACAAACGCTGACCAATATGATCAAGCAAATGGACCTTCAATGGACAATTTTTCTAATATGTTCCAACACTCAGATAGTGAATTTTGGTACTTCTCAACATTGAACATTCTATATAATAATGACCCTGACACAAACTGTTAGATTATTTTGGAAGATCTAATTATTACAGTGAGAACGAATTTAAATCCTCTGTTGATCTCCAAAAAATGAAGAGTGACTTTTCCCTTCTTCATATCAATGTTCGTAGCCTGCCAAAAAACTATCATACTTTATGTCTTTGTTTGGCCAACCTTGACTTCTCTTTTAATGTAATAGGGCTAACTGAAACTTGGTTGACTAAAGGCAATGCTGATTTGTATGAATTTAACAACTATAAGCAAATGTATATAGATGCAGAGAAGATCAAATGGGTGGGGGTGTCTAACCCTCCTAGCTCTAGTTTGTCTGTATTCAATACTGATCTAGCAAAGTTTCTTGATATTATTTCTAAAGAAGGAAAAAAAATGTTATTTAATTGGTGATTTAAATTGAATTGATAGTCAAGTAGACAAGCTTGTCTATCAAAGACTAACTGAACATCTTAAAAAGTACAATATTATATATACACATCAGTATGGATTTAGAAAGAAACATTCAACTTATATGGCACCTACACATTTAATTAATGAAATATACAAAGCTAGAGATAGAAAGGAAAACACTATAGGTATTATTTTAGACTTATCTAAGTCACCAAATTCTTCTCCAGAAGCTTTCACATCTTGGAGTAAGAAACAATGCATTGCTCTGGCTCACCAATTACCTTAAAGATAGACAGCAGTTTGTATCCTATAATGGAACCAATTCTCCTTTTCTTCCCATACTCTGCGGCATACCACAAGGCTCAATTCTTGGGCCCTTGTTATTTTTGATATATATTAATGACCTCTCCAATGTCTCAGACAAGCTGTCTAAAATTTTGTTTGCAGATGAAGTGTTTTCTATTCTCATAAAGATCCCCACACCATAATTAAGGTCTTAAATGAAGAACTTAGTAAGATGTCTATTTGGTTCAAGTCCAACAAACTATTACTTAACATTAAAAAAACAAGCTTCATCTTTTTAGGCCTTAAATCAGGGATTTCCAGCTCTGTGTCTAAAATTGCCGTTCTGATTAATGAATCCTTATCTTGGAAACCTCATATCAGGGCTATAACCACAAAAATGGGCAAGAGTATTGGTATACTAAGCAAAACAGGTCACTTGATCAACACTGAGGTAGCCACTATGTTATATTATTCAGTGGTTTATCCGTATATTAATTATTGTAATATAGCCTGGGCTAGTACTCATCAGACCAAACTTGAGCCCATATACCGTCTTCAGAAACGAGCACTAAGAATAATAAGTTGTGTACATCAAAGACATTCCTCTCAGCCTCTATTTCTTAGTGTCCTCAGTGTTTATCAAGTGAACCATCTTCAGATTGGTCTATTTGTTCATAGTTCTTTAAATAGAACCCTTCCCACTTTTTTCATGACATATTTGCATACAATTATCAATTTCATACTTATTCCACACGTAGCTCTTGTCTCCTTAGACCCCCTCATTCCCGTACTTCCCGATCTCAGTTTAGGACATTGTACCGAGGGTCAAAACTATGGAATTCTCTGCCTCTTCATTTTCTGAATTTGTCTTCAGTGCAGTTTAAAAGAGCCCAGAAATCACTGCTTCTAACCAACCAATATTTTCCATATGGTCTGCCTATATAAGCTGGATCAAACCAATATTTCCCTTTGTCAGACGACTTTAAAGAACTATTATGATTATCGTTTGTTTTTTCTTTATTGTCATTGTTTTTGTTATGTTCTCTTTTCTCTTTTTTGGCTTAGGAAACTCTAATCCATATCACATGAGAGTATGCTTTTAGTCTGTTAGGGATAGTGTTTGTGGATAATTGCATTTTTATTGAATGGTTGTTCTGGTGTGTGTGTGTATGTGTATCATAACTATGACTACTTCATCATATTTGAGTAACAGATGGGTATCTATGGAATGCATTGTTAAGTGCTATGCAAAACTAGCTATGTTTTTTTTTACTGTCTAAAATAATTGATGGATACATACATTGTGTATTCTTCATTGTTTTAATTACTTCCTGTAATATGCTCCCTGGAGAATGCCAATTCTCAAGCCCCTGGAGGGTTTTTAGGCAATTCTCGTTCACATTCCCTTACAAATGATATATTGTATCTTTTTATATTTTTTATATGTGTAAATAAAGAAACGAAACAAAACGAAATGAAATATTCATGTAATGTTACCATATGTTAATTGAGAAACAAAAACACAGATGTACTTATTGGTTTATTTCAAAGCCAAAATGTTGTGTTGCGCTCTCAACATCCACAAACACTGACCTACACCGACAGGATAAGCAGGTTTCTTAAATGGTCTCAGCCAGGGTGTATCTCCATCTAAAACCACATGTATAAGTAGTTAAGTATCTACACACACTGAGAATGTTGACAGACAGGCGTTATCATCATGTTATCCACTGATGTTTGATGTTGGCCGTCATTAATAGCCTGCCATTGAGTTGTACTCACTGAAGTCCTTCCTCTTATTCTAATTTTCCCACAAATAGTCCCTCCTGCTCTTGCTCTCATGTGCATTCTCTCCTCTGTCCTGTCAGATAGTCTTCTTGGTGGATTGCCTGTCTGAAAAAGCTGCAGTCTAATAATACGATCAGAAAGACAACTTAATTTTCAGGTAAAGAAAAAATAACTTTGTGCTTTTAGGTAGTGTTTGGTTGTAATGAAAACTTGCAAACTCTTGGGGCTCGGTTGCACCAAGTGGAGAGCAGCTAATTCATTTTTGGTCTCTGAACTAATTGTAGATGGACATTTTGTTGTTGTAATTTGATTGTTATAAAAGTGTAACACATTAGCCATCAGCAGTGCTTTTGTATTATGTTATAATCTCTGTCAGCTCTCTTTCTCTTCCCACAGGACAGCCTGACTGACACAACATACCACACTAACGCAAATTGCATCTGACTTAACACACCTTTTTCTGCCAACCTGCCATCCACCTTCCTTTTCATTCATCCTTCAGAGCATCAGTCCTTTTCACCATGTCCAACCAGACCATCCAAACCCAGCATGAAGGGGCCTACATGTCCCTGATAAGAGGCTTGAAAGAGCTGGACTTCCAGGGCCCTTGTGTTCCCAGTGACCTGGTGCTGATTGGAGACAATGCCTTTCCTTTAGTGATGAACAGCCAAGGCCAGGTCCTGATGGCTGCCTCTCTGTACGGCCTTGGAAGGATTGTGGTCCTGGGTCATGAGGGCTACCTGACCACCTTTCCTGCTCTGGTGGAGAACGCTCTGACCTGGCTGAGAGGAGATGGATCTGACAACTTGTCTGTGGGGGTCCACCAAAACATCCAGGCAGTCGCTGATAATATCAGCAAATCCAGCTTCCAAGCAGAAGTTGTGGGGGCCTTTAGTGGCAACCTGGGGGTTGGTGTGTATGTGACTGATGCCTACAGCGTGGGTGCAGACGTGAAGGACCTGGTGGCGTTTATGAAAGCTGGAGGAGGAGTACTGATAGCGGGGCAGGCGTGGAGCTGGGCTGCAAATCACCCTATGGAGAACACGCTGCTTCAGTTTGAAGGGAACAAGGTTTCTGGTGTGGCAGGAATCTACTTCTCTGAGCGTCCTGGTGAGGTAGAGTGCCTTCCTGTCTACCCTCAGATCCCCTCTTCCTGGATGGCTGTAGTGTGAGTGTATACTGTATTTCTTTTTACTGCACATTTATAAAGGTTTCTTTTTGCAAAGTAACAACTTTTGATCAAGGTTTTTCCTGTCTGTCTCTTACACTCATCGTCATTAATACTAAAAAACAAAACAATCGGTAAAAGAAGAACAACTTTCCCTCTCCTCTTCCCCCTTTCAAATACAGAATGGGTAAGGATTTTGAGGATGATCTGGAGTTCTTACTCCAGGGGGTTTCAAAGTTTGACCTCAAGGCTGGAGCATTAGCTTCTGAGGTTCTGGTCCACGGCCCACTAGCCTTTCCCATCGGGACCACAGATAATGGACGGGCGTTCCTGGCAGGAGCCTACTACGGGCAGGGACGGGTCATTGTGGTTACACATGAAGGATATATGGGACATGAGGTAGAGTTTAAATTCAAGATTGTTTTTTTAGAAGTTTTATACCTAAACTATATGAGCAAATTGTCATTATGTGCTCAATTTGAGTTATGAAGGCAGAAAGTCTAAAGCCAATCTTTAATGTAAATGTGATTACTTTGCCTATTTATTTTGTTACATATTAACTTCTGACCATCAGCAGTTGGCTGTCTGCAGTTTGCTGAATAATGAGATGCGTGCTGATCTGCCAAATCTTTTTAATTTGTTCCAGACACTGGCTCCATTTTGGAACAATGCCATCCATTGGTTGGATGAAGGCCGGCAGGGGGTCATTGGTGTAGTGCCAGATCCTGCATTCAAAATTCTCAGCAAGTCAGGGTTACAGTGTGAGAAGACAAACTTCAGGAAAGACCTGAGTGTATTTGTGTGTACAGCGTACAGCGATGATCATGTGGAGGAAATCCAAGAGTTTGTGGCAGAGGGAGGAGGCCTGCTGATTGGTGGACATGCTTGGTACTGGGCACAGACACACCAGGGGCAAAACCCATTAACAGATTTCTCAGGTATGGTAATGCACCACAAGAGGTTGATTTTATACTGCCCAGTTCATCCCATGATTATATAACATAATGCATGCTAAGCATATTTCAGATACTACTGTCTAAATACACATGCTGGTGTGATTATGTACTAGGCAATGACTCATATCAGGCACAACTCAAACTACCACAAGTACATCCACATTCCTGCGTGAGAAACACAGTATGAAGTACAGGATGGTACACAGCTGCGAAACTCATAAAAACACGCTTAGAGTCCAGCTTAGAACAGACATGTTAGAGACAAACGACCCTGGCAAACACATAACTCAGGCTCAGTAAACTAGTGATTTTCCAAGCTCTACAGAATCACTACATGGAGGTACATACAAATTAAACACAGGGAAACCAGGTACAGGGACTCTAAAGTTTTAACAATAAAACAGAGTAGATCAAATTAGATTTGCTGGAATGTCTTTCAGGGAACAAGATCCTGAACAAAATGGGCTTGAGCCTGTTGGACGCAACAATCACAGCAGGTTCCTACAAGGCCCCTGTGCCCAGCCAGGTCATGAAAGATACCTACCACTTCCGCCACCTTCTACACCGCTTCGCTGGCCATGTAACCGATGGCGAAGAACTTACCAAGCAGGAGGAGGAATGTCTTAAAAAGCTGGGCAAGGACTGCGCCAGCTACTTGAACATGAAAGCTCATGACTGCTCCTCCTATACGCAGATCGTGTCCACCCTCACTGACATCTTAAAGAAGTCAGGCATGCCTCAGGTAAGCAGATTAAACACAGTAACATGAACGCTTTAGAAAACGTTCCAGTAGAACAGCACCAGGCTGATAACCAGTCAGATGTGATAGAACAACATCTTATGTTATCTTAATATTCACTATTAATTTTCTTTCAAGGTGTGTGACAGCTGCCCTGTGAAGAATCCCAAAGACCACCTGCTCCTCAGTGTGGGGGCAGAGGTATACAAGGTTTGCCCAGATCCTGATGCTCTCCTGCCCTACCTCATCAAGCATAACCCCTTGATGCCAGTTGTCTACAACCACAAGATCAAGATTAATGTTAACACAGCAGGTCAGACCTTGTTGTTGTGGACAAATATGTGAACTATTTATGAGTTATGTTTGCACTATTATATTGCTGAGTATAATATTTGCTTCTGCTGTGTGTGTGTGTGTGTGTGTGTGTGTGTGTGTGTGTCAGGAGGAGAGGAGTGGATCAGTACAGGTCTCTACCTCTCTCCTGGTATGAAGACCTACATGGCCGTACCAGCAGAGATTGTCAACAAGAACTGGAAGGTACTATACACGAAACTGAGTTCATTGTGTTTCTGTTAACTAGTGCAGTGCTGTTTGGAACGTGTGCCTGTTTTGACCACTGCTGTAATGCCACTTATTGGCCAAATGGTACCACATTTCATGTCATTCAGACATCATATCTACACATGTCCACCAAATGTGGTTGCAATAGCACAAAGTGTTCAGGAAATATGACATTTTTTGTAATATAAGCCCTGTCCACAGCAAATGTCACCAAAAGTCACCTTTTCCGGCTTGGTCCAGAGATGTTCTGTACCAAATTTGGTGACGATTGCTCAAAATGAAAAATGAAAATTGAGCTAGACGCAAATGGGTGTAACTTATATGGATAGATTCGTCCAGAAAACAAAGGAATTTTGTTTCTGAGACTTAAAGTTCAAAAGGTACAGGCCAAAATGTAAAGTTTGTTGTTATAGCGCCACCATCTGGCCAAATTGCACCAAATTTGACACTTCTCAGCAATACATCTGCCAAGTGTGGAGTTGACCGGATGAGCAGTTGTCGAGATTATCGAAGGATATACATACATTCATTCATATATACAGACAGACAGACAAATATTCCTTCCTTTATAGTTAGATGTTGCGCCCCCAGTGGAGGGCCAGCCCACTCCAAGCAGGCCCCAGTCACCCAGCAATGACTAGGCCCCGTCCCCAGAGCAGTCCAGCCCACTGGGCTGTTCCCAGCATATATCAGTGCCATCCCCCAGAGGTGGTCCAGCGATCGCCTGCAGAGGCAGCTGGCCCCTCCCCCAACATCTATCCTAACCTTACCCCATTCTGCTCCAGCAAAATTCAGACAAGGAAACCACTGTGGCAGATAGTGCAAGTCATTTAGTCATCTCAGGTCATTCAGTTATTATCATATCCATCTTTCCAGCCTTGAATCCTTTTATTTATAGTACAAACAACACTTACTATCAGTAACACATATTCCATGTCTTCCTCAGATCCAGATAGGCTGTCAGACAGACAGACTGCATGCTGAAGAGTTGAAGAGAGCACCATGTGTTCATGAGCAATTTCCTGTTACCACAGAGATGATGCAGGTGCGGAACCTGTGGGGGGGGCTCATCTACCTGGTAGCCCCACCCAAAACACAAGCGTACGGGGTAGATATCATAGTGCAGATGGCTGTACCTGCACCATACTATAAATCTGGTGAGTGTGTGGTGGGTGAAACTGCGCTATGTGTCTGCTGATGTGTGTATCCTCATGGGGGTAAATAGAAGGTGTGTAGTGATTTTTGTCCATTATAGTAGGGGATGCATACAGTTGTTCTGAGATTCAGGGCAGTGTACGTAAGAACATCCTGTTCAAATCCAATGCAATATCATTAGTTCTCATCAAACATCACTTGTGTGCTGGGACAATTCAAATGAAATAATTTCAGTTTAGTATGTATAAAATGTAAAATGTAAAATTTTACAAAATAATTGTGGAATAATTCTTTGTTAAGTCTTGAATACATCTATCCTTTTTGTCTTTTCAGGTGTGACAACAGCAGCTGATTGGTCAGCGCTCCGCACAGCCCCTTCACCCTGGGCAGAGTTGGAGTTTGACAACATCATCCTCACTGTACCATCAGATGTTGTTCGGGAACTGGAGCGCCCTGATGAGCTGGCGGCGCTCTGGAATGACATCATGAAGGGTGTGGCAGATCTGGCTGTCATACCACACAAATTCCCCCGCAAAGAACGCTTTGTAGCAGACGTGCAGATCTCCCATGGTCAGTGTGTTTGACTTTGACACCTTATATCTTATTTGCTTATCCTGTTGACAGTCCCGTCCCAACCCATGCTGGGTGAGAGGCACCGGTCTGTCAGAGAGATAAAACAAATAGACACACAACATTCACACTCACACCTACAGGCAAATTACAGTTTCCAATTCACTGAACCTGCATGTCCATATTAACTCGATGCAAAAACAGGCACTTCTCAGTGCTAACCTCTGTGCATTCTATATACAGTATATTGAAAATATATTAATGGGACTCTCAGGGACATCAGATGACATCAGGTACATACTGTTTCATGACAATGTTTTGGGTTATAAAATTGCAACAATTTTAAAATTACTAATTGAATGAGGAGTTTTGTAACAACACATGCTAATAAGGCATGCGTTTTGCTCTAATTACATACACTTGCACTACAATGTGATGTTTCTTTACCATAGATATGCAATCCTAAAGATCAGTTTCTCCATCCAGGTTGGATGCATGCAGGTTATCCTGTCATGACACACAAGGCCACAGCAGCTCAGCTGGTCAGCATTGATCATGCTAAGAGTGAAGGCCTGTGGGGCCCCATCCACGAGCTTGGACACAACCAACAGAGAGGCTGCTGGGAGTTCCCACCACACACCACAGAGTGTACATGCAACCTGTGGTCAGTGTATGTGCATGAAGAGGTGCTGGGGATCAACAGGGCACAGGTGGAGTAAATGAGTTTAATTGTTTGACAAAACAAGAGACCAATGGCTCGAAAAGCCTGGTTTCAAGGTGTACTGTGATATGTCTTTTTATCAATAGATGTCACAAAAGACAACTTCCCTTTTTTGTCTTATGTTGAGAAAAGTATTTGGCTTTTTACTGGGATTACATTGTTTCACAATCACGTCATTTCATTTTGTTCAAAGGCTCATCCGGCTATGACGTCAGCAAATCGAAACAGTCGAGCAGAGGAGTATGTTAAGGGGGGCAAGAAACTCAGCAGCTGGGACATGTGGGTGGCCCTGGAGACATACATGCAGGTGAGAGAGAATTACTGTATATCGCACCCTGTAGAGAAACTATGTCACATCAGGGTCAGCATCTAAACAGACTTGCACCCATTCAAAGGTGAAAAAAATGTCTCTGGCCCCGTTCATCCCAGTGAGGCTTTAATGCTCATTACACACCAGACAACAGAAATTTTGGATGAAAAATGGAGAGACAACACTTCTGTTTTTACACATTTTCCTTTGCCTCTGTCTCCTTCCATGTAGCTCCAGGAGAAGTTTGGCTGGGATGCCTTTAAGAAGGTGTTTGCTGCCTACCACGAGATGAGCAACTTTCCTGGTGACAACCAAGGAAAGATGAACCTGTATGCTGAGACTTTCTCCCAGACTGTGGGGATGAACCTGGCTGGATTCTTTAAGGCCTGGGGCTGGCCCATCCAAACAGCCACTGAAGAGAAACTCTCCAACCTGCCTCCCTGGACTGACCACCCCATGGTCCAGTATGACTGAACTTCAGACTGCTGCTGATTAAAAGTGTAGAGAGATGGGTTCAATGAGTACAGTTGCTAGCAGGTGGGCTAGACTTGTATTTTAAAGATGAGTTAGAAAAACCGTGATACTGTTTTATTTGGAAATGCAGCATTAATGTAATAATTGATATTTGCCTTTATTGTCAATGGAAAAGACACTAATAAACATTTACTTCACCCCTTTGCTACTTCTTTTTATTCATCCATTTGTTCTTGAATGAGAAGAATAGTAAGGGGTGTATTGGTGTTAGTTTTCAAGGTTGTACAGCTTTAATTTAAAATTTAAAATTTAATTGCAAATACACCTGAACAATTTCTTTCACTGTTCCCTCTGTTATCTTTTATGCCCTGCAGTTGTTGTAAAACAGCTCCCCTACTGGTTGAGTGGAGAACTGTTGGGAGAATTCTCCCAGTTCATCCAGAGAGAGCTTCTCCACCCTGATGGAGAGACAGAGAGAGAGCTTGTCCAGGTCAAAATATGTTGCAGATTAATTATTTTGTTGACTCAGAATAACCTGAGTAATCTGAAGGAACAGAAATCTGAGTAAAAAAAATAATATTATTGTGATGCATGTAACCGCCTGCATTCAAGTAAATTAACTTTTATTATTATCAGCTGATTAGGACAATTGGCATTGGCTAGATTGGTTATCATTTATTTATTCATTTGTGTTCTATATAATTTAATTTGAATATACTGTATCACTTGATTATCTTTGTCACAGTTTGCCTCTTAGTCCCTCCCTTCAGCCACACTCTCTCACCCTCAGCCTGCTGCACTGCTCTCTCTCTGTCCCTGACTCCAGTCCCTGCTCACTTCTCCCAGACCATGTTCCATCATCCAACTCCACAGACCTGTCATCCTCGAGCCGTCCACCAGATGCCCTCAAACTCATTCCAGATCCTGCCACTCCCATCTGCCTTGCAATCGCTTCATTACCCTCATCCGACCTTCTCCGCCCATCTCCACACCTGCACCTCATTACCTTATCAGCCGCTCCCTGGTCCAGTTCCTTCATTCCAGTGTCAGTTCATCCTAGTTGCCATTGGCCTTGTTGCCATTTTGTTGTTTGCCTTGTGTTTTTCCCTACGAGCTTCTGTAACCCGAGCCTCAACCTGCCTGCCTGCTGCCCATATACCGGTTACCTGTCTACCTGTCTGCCTACCTGTACCTGCCTGTAAGCTCAATTCAATAAATCAGCAAAATTATTCTGCTACCTCATCTGTCTGCATTTGGGTCCTATCCCCATTGCCGTGCATTTCCTGAATCATCGTGACAACCTTTCTAGATACAGATTATGAATTTGTGAGTACACAGCAATACGATGGTTGGTGTCATACAGTGTGTTCTCATGTAGGGGTGGGCCAAGTGCTTGTCTAGCTGTGCACTAATTTAGCCTAATGAAGAAGAAGAAGATCATACCTGTTAAGACTTGTAGTACAGTAGGAAGAGGAAGAACAGGTTTTCAAAGGGAATTTATTTGTGTGCAAGTTGGTCTTCTTGTTTTAAGTTGTGTAAGTAAGAGCGTTTTCTTGGAACGCTTATACTTAGAGCGTTCCAAGAAAATTTGTAATGATGTTAGCTCAGCATTTGCCATTTTTCAGACCACAAAATAACCAGATAGCTGGCATAACACAGACACATGCACATATGTTGGTGGTGGGAACAAAAGTGAGGTATTGGGGAAGTAAGGGGTATTGATCAATGTATAGAAAGAGATGAAATTCTTCTATTGGAAGAAAACTCCCCACTGAGTTCAAGAGTTTGGGTCCTACGGTATTTCTACAGTATTCTTTGAATGAATCAAACTGATTTAGATGTTGTTTTTGAGTCTGCTATTCTGTTTCATTTGGCAGAGGTTGGTGACATACAGTAAGTCCTGTTCCCATTGCAACAGAGTCTGTTCATTGTGATTAATGCAGAAGTCTTCCCACAAAGCAAGCAAACATCTGCAGTCTTTTATCTATAGCTGAATAAAAGCTATTAGTTCTGTTTGGATATTTGATATATGACCTTCATAATTTGGACTTTGCCTCATCAACTAAGTTGTGGGGTTCCTTGATGCTTTGAGTCCTGGGTTGATATCTGACTTATCTGACTGATGTTAGCTTTGTGTGAGGGTATAAATAACAACACTGTTATGACAAAGAAATAAACTTATATTTTATATAACTTTATACTCTTCCAGCATTACTAAGCCACCCTTACTATTCTGATTTTAGCCAGATCAAAATGTACATGGTACTACAAAATTAATACGAATATACATCTGGTGCTTCTCATCATTTCTGATGACTGACCTTATGATTCTTTCTCTACCACATAAATGAAAACATGATGTTTGTATAACATTATTGCATAGATTGTATTAGATTTCTCTCGTGCAACACAACATCTTCATAGTCATTTCACCAAGAAATAAATACACAAATGTGTTGTGACATTTGACTTTCACTGACTGGATGAACAGGTTTCTTATACAGTCACAGTCAGGGTGTATCTCCGTTTCAACCCACATGAGTAATCCCTGAACTACGAAAACAAACAGAGTGTAGACAGCCAGGTGTTGTTGTCAGTTCTGTCCAGTGTCGTGTGATCTTTCCCTTAATTTCACATTAGCCTCAGTCATTGGGTTGTTCTGGTTGATGTCCCTCCTCTTATTGTCTTTGCCCTTTTCACTGAAATAGCTCCGCCTGCTCTTGCTCTCATATATATATATATATATATATATGCTCTTCTCTCCTGTCAGGTAGTTTTCTTGGCGGATTGCTTGTTTGGGAAACTGTTAAGCCACAGTGTAATATCTTTCAGGTAAAAATGTAGCTTTCTGCTTTTTGTTGGTTTGTTTCTGATGAAAATCAGTAATCCATACTTTGTTACTGGGTGAAGTTGTATATTGATATTTTGTTGTTCTCACTTTGTTGTTATAGATGTGTAACAAACAGTAAGCCATCAGCAGTACTAGTAATTTTTTGTTTTAATCTCTGTCAGTTTTTATTCTTTTCCCACAGGACAATCTGACTGACACAACTTACATCCATCTAAGAACAATTGTTAAAGCTGGGGTAGGCATTTTTATTGTAATTCAAGTGGTCTGAGAGAAAACTAGTCTTCTGCCCTGTCTCTTGGCTCTGTTCTCAGGCTTTAGAAAATCTAGCCCGTGACGGGAGACTTTGGCCAATCACAAGTAATTTCAGAGAGAGGGCGCGTTCCTATTGGCTGTTCTACAAATGCAGATGCGTGTGCACTTCCCTTCAAATGGTGAAAGCCAGATTCAATGGCTGAAAATCCTGCGACTTGTGATACATTTTCAATACCTCCTTAATGCCGTATAGTACAAAACACGTGTGTGAACACGTCCCAGCTCCACACGGAGCTTTGGGCTCATTATGTTTGATGCCATGGCGCGAGTAAGGACGAGTAGCAGATAGGCATGATGACAAACAGTAGGGAATAACTTTTGAGGGGGGACGGTGGCGTGTGTGGTGTACTAGCCTCTCATCCTGCTGTTAGATGGTGTTGCAGCTGCCTCGGTCTCAGTGAGGCTCACGCCGTGGAGAGCGAACCCTACGAGGCATGAGATTTTGCAGGGCTACCAGTTTCTTCTGCTGCCATTCGAAGTTGTTGGTTTGGTGGAGGGGTTTAGCAGAGTGATACGAGAGAGAGAGGCAGAAGGTTTTGCATAGGTTGCACAGGTTTTGCCTACCTCAGCTTTAAACCTAATTTGCTAACTAAATTTACATCTGACTCAACATAGTTGTCTTTTGCCATCCACTCCCCTCTTCATTCAATCTTCAGAGCATCAGTCCTTCTCACCATGTCCACCGAACCCTCACGAATCCAGCATGAAGAGGCCTACATGTCCCTGATAAGAGGCTTGAAAGAGCTGGACTTCCAGGGCCCTTGTGTTCCCAGTGACCTGGTGCTGATTGGAGGCCATGCCTTTCCTTTAGCGATGAACAGCCAAGGCCAGGTCCTGATGGCTGCCTCTCTGTACGGCCGTGGAAGGATTGTGGTCCTGGGTCATGAAGGCTACCTGACCACCTTTCCTGCTCTGGTGGAGAACGCTCTGACCTGGCTGAGAGGAGATGGATCTGACAACTTGTCTGTGGGGGTCCACCAAAACATCCAGGCAGTCGCTGATAATATCAGCAAATCCAGCTTCCAAGCAGAAGTTGTGGGGGCCTTTAGTGGCAACCTGGGGCTTGGTGTGTATGTGACTGATGCCTACAGCGTGGGTGCAGACGTGAAGGACCTGGTGGCGTTTATGAAAGCTGGAGGAGGAGTGCTGATAGCGGGGCAGGCGTGGAGCTGGGCTTCAAACCACCCTAAGGTGAACACGCTGCTTCAGTTTGAAGGGAGCAAGGTTTCTGGTGTGGCAGGAATCTACTTCTCTGAGCGTCCTGGTGAGGTAGAGTGCCTTCCTGTCTACCCTCAGATCCCCTCTTCCTGGATGGCTGTAGTGTGAGTGTATACTTCTTTTTCTTTGCATATTTGAAAAGGTTCCTAGTTGTATAATGGCAGCTTTTCTTCACACATTTGGTTAAATTCTATATTCCAGTTCAGTTAAGTTGAAGTTGAATGTTAGATAGCAAGACAAGAAGAGTCTACAGTCTACAGTCATGCTAGTGACTCTGTGAGGCTGTGTTTAGTCATGAGCTTTGAGCTAAATGCTAACATCAGCATGATAACATGCTCACAATGACAATGTTAACATGCTGATGTTTAGCAGGTAAAATGTTCACCAATGATCACCATCTTAGTTAAGTGTTTTAGTATGCTAAGATTTTTGCTAATTAGCAATAAACACAAAGTACAGATGAGTCTGATGAGACTGTCATTCATTTTGCATGTATTTGGTCATAAACTAACAAATCTTGACCTGATGAGGGCGCTGGAGGAAAAGTCAGGGTATCACCAAAGTTATTACAATTCATCGTGAGGGGGACATGAAAATTTAATGGCAATCTATGCAATAGTTTTTGATATATTTAGCTCATAAACCTCAACCTCATGGTGGAGCGATAGGAGATGTCACCCATTTCATTAGGATTCACAGTCTGGGAACCACACATTTCTGTACCAATTTCTGTACCACCTCTTTCCCTCTTTTCTTTCCTTTTCAAATTCAGAATGGGTAAGGATTTTGAGGACGACTTAGAGTTCTTACTCCAGGGGGTGTCAGAGTTTGACCTCCAGAATGGGGTAGCAGCTTCTGAGGTTCTGGTCCACGGCCCACTAGCCTTCCCCATTGGTACCACCGAGGATGGACGAGTGTTCTTGGCAGGAGCCTACTACGGGCAGGGACGGGTTGTTTTGATCACACATGAAGGACTTCTGAGGCGAGAGGTGGGGTCTGAATTTGTGAATGGTGTTTTTCCTTCTAAACAAGCAGACATGTGGGGTCACTGAATGGTTTGAGGAGTATGAAAATTATGTAAATCATCCTGTAGAGTTCAAGAGACTTGTAGACATTTTACTGAGACATTTTATGTTGATTTTTCCTTTAATTTGCCACCCATTTGTTTATCATATTATGTAATTATGATTAGATAAAATTATTATCATTATTAGATGAGACAACCAGATGGGAATGTCTGTTTTTGGCTAATCAAGTGAATTAAATAACAAATCAAGTTACTTTATTACATTGATGCAAACATCGTGTGAGTCATTATTGCCAGACAACTTTCTTGCTCATTCATTTGTGACCACCAGCAGTTGGCTATCTGTAGTGTGCTAAGTAATGAGATGTGTTTAATCAAGTATTTTTTTTTTTTTTTTTTTAATGTGATTAACAAACTACTGTCTATCTTGAATTAACCTTCATCACAGACGCTGGCTCCATTTTGGAACAATGCCATTCGTTGGTTGGATGACGGCCGGCAGGGGGTCGTTGGCGTAGTGCCAGACCTCGACCAAGCCTATAACCTCTTCAGCCAGTCAGAGCTCACTTGTGAGAAGACAAACTTCAGGGAAGACCTGAGTGTATTTGTGTGTACAGCGTACAGCGATGATCATGTAGAAAAAATCCAACACTTTGTGGCAGAGGGAGGAGGCCTGCTGATCGGTGGACATGCCTGGTACTGGGCACAGACACACCAGGGGCAAAACCCAATGACAGATTTTATAGGTATGATAATGCATCACAAGATGTTTTATTCTATTTTTTTGGTACAATATTAAACATAAATACCATTTGATAAATTGTACCAGAGTTAGCTTAAAGCTCATTTTCACCTGCAGTCTCTTGGCAGGTCACAATTAAAATGCACGCGCAATTGCAGAAAACCACTGAACAAACTAAACAACCAGGACACACAACACACAGCAGTACGTCACATACACACCATGTCAGCAACAAATTAAAAGCAAGGATATTTGTATACAAAGCAAAACCAATAAAATGGAGACTCAGTAGGTACAGAGTGGAGTAGTTTAACAGAGTTTTTAATTTGGCATTAAATCTCCTGTTAGAACTGCAGCTCTTTACACGTTCCACTGAGTTGTTGCTTTCATAGAGAATGCTGACTGCCCAAATGCCGTGTGATGAAAGGGTACAGTACAATCTATTATGGAAGATATTCTTGAGGATTTTATAGTGCTCTCCGACCAAAAGTAAACAAAGTCACGTAATGAAGGAGAGGCCAAGCCGTTTAAAAGCTATTTCCCAGGCATTTCTCAGGTACCACCCTCTGAATGCATATCACTGGTGTGATATTTCAAGTACATGTAGGCAATGACACACACCAGGGACAAACCTGAACTACTTCCACAGAAATGTGAAAAACAATTTGTCACAGACTCAGACACAGTCTCAGAAAACAGGCTTGGAGTGAGGCTCAGGACAGACAGGCTCATGAGAAATGGAAAAGTCAGGGTCCCCAAAACAAACACGCAGAGGCAGAAATTATCTTTAGTAGATCTTTACCATTAAAAGAATATGAATAAAGACCTGCACAATCTAACAAAAGATGTTTAATATCAGAACCAGATTTGGGCTTGGGCATGGTCCAACAATTGTACATAGATCAAGTGAGGTTTCTTGCACTGTCTTTCAGGGAACAAGATCCTGAACAAAATGGGCTTGAGCTTGCTGGAGAAGATAATCGGGGAAGGTTCCTACAAGGCCCCTGTGCCCAGCCAGGCCATCAAAGACAGCTACCACTTCCGCCACCTTCTAAATCGCTTTGCTGGTCATGTAACGGAGGGGGAGGAACTCACAGAGCAGGAGGAGGAATGTCTTAAAAAACTGAGCAAGGACTGTGCCAACTACTTGCGCATGAATGCTCATGACTGCTCCTCCTATAAGCAGGTGGTGTCCACTCTCACCGACATCTTAAAGAAGTCAGGCATGCCACAGGTAGGCAGTAAATTACTTAATAGTCTATAATTGTTTGTGAATAAGGAAGGCCCCTTTTGGTTCTGCCTTTTCAGTTTGGTTTCGGGCATTCACTTCCTTGAGTGGTTAATATTCTATTGACAGTAGATTCAGTTACCTTGTACATATAATAATAATAATAATAATAATAATAATTACCACAGACCACAATTACAGGACCATAATATGTCTACATGGGGTCTGATGTTGTTTTCCTAGCTGCAGATACTGTGATACTGTAAGCAACCTCTTTTTATAACATTCATTATTCGTTTTCAAGGTGTGTGACAGCTGCCCTGTGAAGAGTCCCAAAGACCACCTGCTCCTCAGTGTGGGGGCAGAGGTATACAAGGTTTGCCCAGATCCTGATGCTCTCCTGCCCTACCTCATCAAGGATAACCCCATGATGCCAGTTGTCTACAACCACAAGATCAAGATTAATGTTAACACAGCAGGTCAGAGATCATTGTTGTGGGCAAGTGCATGACATAATTAATATACTGTATTTGCAGAACTGTGATTGTTCCGTTGACATAATTTGTGTGCACAACTGAATATATTGCAGTAATCTCTGTACTTATGCATTGCAATAACATATAAATCTTGCATGTGCGTGTGTGTCAGGAGGGGAAGAGTGGATCAGTTCAGGTCTCTACCTCTCTCCTGGTATGAAGACTTACATGGCCGTACCAGCAGAGATTGTTGACAAGGGATGGAAGGTACAGTGCATAAAATCAAATTTAAACATCAGGGTTATTGAGTTCAAGTGAGATACTGAAGATACAAGGCTGAAATGGGTTAAGTTTTTTTTAAATTAGAAAAGAAATCCCCCTACTAACAAATCAAGCCAATCAGTAATACATATCCCATAAAGCAGCTGTGGGCTTTGTATGCAGAAGGACTCGTAATGACTGTTAGCAGTTATGCGTCAAACAACATTACTACTCCATCAGTCTATATATCTTGCCAGTCTTCTTACATCCTTTTACTCATACATGTAACTATATAACAAGCAAAACAGTACTGCACTTTTCATACAGGTTCTCAAAGCAGTAACACATATTCCATGTCTTCCTCAGATCCAGATAGGCTGTCAAACAGACAGACTGCATGCTGAAGAGTTGAAGAGACCACCGAGTGTTCATGAGCGATTTCCTGTTACCGCAAGGATGATGCAGGTGTGGAACCTGTGGGGGGGGCTCATCTACCTGGTAGCCCCACCCAAAACACAAGTGTACGGGGTAGATGTCATAGTGCAGATGGCTGTACCTGCACCATACTATAAATCTGGTGAGTGTGTGGTGGGTAACACTAGTATGTGTAAGAGTTCTCATACAGTGGTGAGGACTCAAAAGCAGGACGCTGAGTCAAGGCAGGTAAGGTTGGAAAGGCAGTTTATTTGACATAAACAGGTTCAGCAACAGGTAGATGGTCAGCATGATAAACAAATCCAAAGAGAGCACGAAAAAGACACAAACCGGGTTGGGGCTGGGGTATAAAAGGGCGGGCAGGCAGGCAGAGAAATAGCTGGAATGCTAAGGTGAGAACACAATAGACGATTTGTCTAACGGGAAGAGCAAGTGACCAGTGGACTCTCCCAGAATGGCTTCACCCTGGAGATGTGGAAGGTAGAACGGACGGGCATGGACCTAGGGAGTCAGAGATGAACAGCAAAGTATGGCGCCAACTTCTGTGATTCCACTCGCAGCTTCTGATCAGGGTAGTAACAGGGTGCTGGTGTGTACCGCAGATTAGTCGGGTGGGCGGAGGTGCAGAGCAGGGCTTCCTGGGCCTTCCTTATGCAGGTGCGCTGGCAGCAGCAGAAAAAGTCCTGGATGGAGGAGACACTAACCCCCTGCTCGAGCTAGAGGAAGAGTGGAGGTTTGAAGCCATAAGCGCAATGGAAAGAAGAGAGACCGGTGGAGGAGTTGGGAAGGGAGTTGTGTGCATACTCGACCCATATCACCTGCTTGCTCCAGGAGGTGGGACTCAGGGAGGAGATGGAACAGAGGGCAGTCTTCAACACCTGGTCAAGGCTTTCTGTCTGGCAGTTGAACAGGGGGTGAAAACCTGAGGACAAACTTGCTGCTTGCTGAACTCTCGCCACAAGTGGAAGGTGAGCTGGAGGCCTCGGTCACAAACAACATCCCTGGGAAAGCCTTGGAGTCAGAAGACATGACAAGGGAAAGGCGGGAAGGGTTGAGGGCTACTGCTGGTCAGGTGAAGAATGGCAGGGTCTGGAATGAGAGGAGAGTTGGGAAAGTGCTGGGAAAACATGCTGAGTAAGATGAAAAATGAAAAAATATATAAATTTTAATTATATATTAAATACAAAAAGACCAACATTTGAGTACACACACGCGCGCACACACATACACACATACATATATATATATTGCTCTCTTCTCTTCAGGTGTGACAACAGTAGCTGATTGGTCGTTGCTGCGCACAGCCCCTTCACCCTGGGCAGAGTTGGAGTTTGACAACATCATCCTCACTGTACCATCAGATGTTGTTCGGAGCCTGGAGCGCCCTGATGAGCTGGCCGTGCTCTGGAATGACATCATGAAGGGTGTCGCTGACCTGGCTGTCATCCCACACAAATTTCTTCGCAAAGAACGCTTTGTAACTGATGTGCAGATTTCCCATGGTCAGTGTGTTTGGCTCTGGTACTGTATATGAATGCCTCTTTTTTGCTCAGCAGTAATGGTGCCAGTGTTCACCACTAGTCTATCTTGAAATTAAAAAAGATTATTTTGAAAATTATAGAACTTCTCAGTGAAAATTATTTACTGAATGAGAATTTTTGCAACAACACAGGGCAAAGCGAGGCAGGTGTTTTTTCCTTTGCTTTCTTTGATGCACTTCTATGACGGTACGCTTATCACAGTGACCCAGCACACACGTCACCTGCTCTTATAAAAATGTTTTTTCTCCATCCAGGTTGGATGCATGCAGGTTATCCTGTCATGACACACAAGGCCACAGCAGCTGAGCTGGTCAGCACTGACCATGCTAAGAGTAAAGGCCTGTGGGGCCCCATCCACGAGCTTGGACACAACCAACAGAGAAGCTGCTGGGAGTTCCCACCACACACCACAGAGTGTACATGCAACCTGTGGTCAGTGTATGTGCATGAAGAGGTGCTGGGGATCAACAGGGGACAGGTGGAGTAAATGCTCACTGTGATCACGCTGTCAACGTCATGTCATTTCACCTTGATCAATAATATAATATGATGAATGTAATGTGCTTACTGCAGGCTGAACCAAGTGTGACCCCAACAAAAAGGATGACTCATGTAGAAGAGTATGTAAATGGGGGCAGGAATCTCAGCAGCTGGGAAATGTTTGTGGCCTTGGAGACATATTTGCAGGTGAGAGACAATTTCTGTATAAAGTGTTCTTAAGGAACTATCCCAGTGTAACACTGGGTCTGCATTTATACCAGCCCTGTAGACAGAACAAATTGAAGGGGGTGGTAGAGGGGCATTCATTTTTCATGGGGCGTCCAGACTTTAAACATGGTTGGAAACATATACTTTTACAGGGTAAAAATGCCAACACCACTATTTTGCAAGAAAAACCAAACTGCTGATAATACATCAGTATTAAGATTATGCTTAATAAACTGTGCTTTGATACCAATACACAATACAAAATTGTAATTGCACACTCCGACATTAACAGAAAAAAACCTCACTCACTCGAAGTCTGCACCAGAGCACCTTTTCTAAAGATACTAGATACAAAAGATTCATACTGCCATTACGCAAATCTGCTGTTAAAAGCTGTAGCAGCTAAACCACTGGACTCACTGTTAGAAGAGCTGCAGGCAATGCGTCATGTGTGGAATCTCCTGAGGACCTTATCCTGCCATTCATTCAGGCATTTACATGTGAGGTCTCTCTCGAAGGCCAACTGCACCTTACCTGCATGATGCATGGACTAACGGTGGTCGGTGAAGACATTCCTCAATAATGAGAATGAATTTTAATACATCACAGTGGATGCACCAAGTGTTAATCCAAGTCTCATTGCAGTACTACACTTGGCATGGCTTCCAGCATTGTGTCCTTTTCTGTTTGTTTGCAAATAAACCACACACTCTGTCTCAGCGATGGCTGATTTAGCTAATGTCATGATGTGCTGGAATAAGTGGGGATCTAAAATATTTCATTTCATGGATTCAAAGAAGAAAGTGAATGAGCGAGTTGTGTGTGGTGCTCACCGAAGTGCTACTTGATCTTTCCAAGCACAGTGTTGATTGTGCTGTAAAAAAAAGCCTTCTTTAGTGTCATTGTCCTTTTGTCCTCTAGTCTCTAAAACCATAAACTGTTCCATGTCCTTATTCATTGTACTTCTCCATGCAGGAGTAGCAGTGTGAGCATCACTGGCCTTATTCCACAGCTCAGTGAACTCAGCCTCACAGCGGAGTTTCTTAACACACTCCACAGTATTCACCACCAGTTTCAACCGTGTTAATAGGTTTATGTCCTCTGGCTGCAAGAGTTTGTAAGGGGCATCTAACAATATCAGCTGCTTTAGCATAATGAAAGTAATATCATGAAGCCAAGCTCAGCAACTTCCCGCAAGAGCCCAATGGCCTCCATCCTCATCTCTACACCTGCATCTCCGACACTTTGTTGTTTTGTTTGAGACGGATACATAGTGACAATTGCAGTGTCTTCTCATCCAGTGGCATACCTCATCCCATCCACCTTGACAGTATACCACGATGTGCCTATTTCTTCCACAATGGGATCAGTCACCACATTGCTTAGTGTGCAGAATCAATTCAGTCTGTACGTCTGCACTGTTAAAGCTTGCGTTACTGGTGATATGCTTTAGTATTTTGGCTAGTTCAGGGTCTTCTGTGATTGTGTCGAGAAAGAGCCCACTATTCCCTTCTGTCGTATCCTCAAAGTGATCAAGGCTCCCTCTGAAAGACAACTGATTCTCTGCGAGAAATCCCGCAACACCAATAAGAGCATATACATAGACACATAAAGTGAAGACACATTTGACAAAAAGAATACAAATTTGGCCTGACAGTGGCATTAGAGGAAAGGCCAAACCTGAATCACAAGGATTTACCCTCTGTAGATTTAGGACACCTCAGGCTCAGGTCTGTGTCATCAACTTTTTTTTCAGTGTAAAGCCCAATTTAGATGTTAATAGTATTTCCCTCTTCCTCTGTCTCCTTCCATGTAGCTCCAGGAGAAGTTTGGCTGGGATGCCTTTAAGAAGGTGTTTGCTGCCTACCACGAGATGAGCAACTTTCCTGGTGACAACCAAGGAAAGATGAACCTGTATGCTGAGACTTTCTCCCAGACTGTGGGGATGAACCTGGCTGGATTCTTTAAGGCCTGGGGCTGGCCCATCCAAACAGCCACTGAAGAGAAACTCTCCAACCTGCCTCCCTGGACTGACCACCCCATGGTCCAGTATGACTGAACTTCAGACTGCTGCTGATTAATAATGCAGAGAGATGGGTTTTATGAGTACCAGATTCTTGACATTAACTATTAGGTGTTAACTAATTAACTGACTTTGTTTTCTTTGTTGTTGTTCTTGTATTTTTACCATATTTATTGCAATATTTAAAAAGAGAAACATGGATTACATAGCTGACCAGATATACAGCCTTTAAATTCAGTAGCTCCATTTGAAAAAAAAAATGTATCACTACCAATGATTATGATTATCTTGGAGGATGAGTTGTTAGGGCAGTTGTTAAATACTAAAACCAAACTACCAAAAACCAAGAGGTCATTGAACAAACACTAGCACTGTAACTTCTGCTGTACGCACTGTGGAGTAATATAATTTCACAGCCATTCATTAGAAAAGAGGGTTTTGTTTTAGGGTCATAACAACGCTAATACTCTTAAGCTGGGCAGATGCTGTACGGATTCGGCCCAATTCTAGCCCTGAACGCTCAACAATCTGGCTCTCATGGATTTCTGGCATGTCAGAACTTTTGGGAGCAGTTTGAGCAGTTCCATGGTCCGACTTCCGTCCTGCTGTTGTCTAAAGATCTGTTAACTTGTTTAAAAATTATTGGAGTAGTATTTTGCATGTTGTGGCTAAAACTCTAGTCTTGAATGAGACTGATGTGATATAAAACTGAGCTTCACTGAAGAACAGACACCATATTGTCTACATCTTCCAGCCATCTGTGGCTCCATGTTTTTCTTTTTTTCTTCTTACTTTCCGTTCATAGTGGAACTTCACAAAGTAGTGCTGCCTTTCTCTCTTCTTGCCAACATTGAGAATGTGGTCGTCTTGTTTGAAGAAACCTTATTGGAACCAGGGGTTTGGTCTTTACGTTCCATGTGAGCACCCACATTGTGCCCAGTCAGTTGGTCCATACGGTGTGAGCATAAAAGTCGCAGGTTCCGGCCGTGCAGAAAGGCCGATTAAATTGTGTAGTGTAAGTTAATATAATACGCTGGAAAAAGGGGAGATGGTGGATTGTTCATGTTACAAATATGCAGTTAGTATACTACACAATTCATTTATAATTCTTTTTCAAACATATTTCAGTCTTGTAGAATTCTTTTAATCTTCAGGGATGTAGATTCTTCCTGTTCTCCAGTTTACCTGACAGTAAGCAACTGGAGCTAGTTTGTGTTAATACACATGTTGGCTACCATTTAGCCTCAAATAGCTTTTAAAACCTTATCTGTTAACAATAATGTTTCACAAAATGTGTCCAAAAGATGTGCTTTTGGAGTTTATGGGCCAGTCTTACACTGTTTTTCTTTTTTGAGGGACATGGATTAGCTTCGTTTCACCTGTGTGACAAGTTTTAACAAGTTAATTCATTCATTTAAAAAAATAAAAATAAAAAATAAAATAAACCCACCATATTCCATAATCTTTGTTATTAATTTTCTGGTGTCAAAATGTCAAAACTGTTGTTGTTTTGTTTAATTTTTTTCTCTATTATGTTTATTGGGTAAAGTAGAGACTCCAGATATGTAAGAGTGTGTGGTGGAAATCTGTATCAATAAAGGCAAAATACAAAGATCTGTCTTTCTGTACGTTTATTCAAGACATTTGGAAATGGACTCTAAGCATACAGAGATCAGTGGCCTCCACAGCAAAGAGCAAGAAAAAAATTCTCTGTGTTAACAATAATTTGTTCGTAGCTAGAGTCCATTACTTGTAGCTTCCTCACCTGGACTGCAGCTATGGGTTGCACCAGCTATTCTTAAGTTCAAACGTAGCCTAGTTTGAATGTAATTTCTAACTTAAGTTGGAGCGATACTAACATTTTAATGGTTGCACCAGCTGAAATAGTTCCGACATAGGCAGAAGTTACATCTTAAATGTTACACCTAGCCCTTAGTAGGTGTAAAGTCCTCTGTAAAACTGCGGTTGGCGTGGCGCATCGTTTTAAAAGGTGGGATAACCTTTCAAAATGGTGTTTTGCCAGAATGAAAGTCTGGCAAAACACTTCATTTACTCCTGGGTACATCACAACAGAAATGTTTGAAACTTTTTGTACACTATAGGCTAACATTTCATATTCACATTGTTTTATATAATGTGTTCACAAATGAAAATATCATCAATATCAAATATCAAAATATGCTAAGTGACAACAAAAATGCAGACCATTAAGTGATTAGAAGTATAGGCCTACAAGCACAGAAAGGCTGCGCATGTTCAGAAAATGTGGAATAACTTATGTTTGATGCATTTAAACTTCTGATTCATTAAAATGCAGGATAGGGTCCAAAAACAACAAGAAAATAAGAAACCCTGTTAGCGGTGATCTGCCATTATCTAGTGTACAAATACAGATGCAGTTTTTAATGGATGACAAATGCAGCCTTTAGAAAGTAACATATATGACCTATGTACAGATTTCCTTGTATGAATCAAACTGATTTCAATGAGTTTTTACAATGTCTCAATACTGTCCCACTCTACAGAGTTAGATGACAAATATATGTCCTGCTCCCACCAGAATCTGTGCATTGTATTTATTGGGAAAGTGCATTAACAGCCTACACAGACCTGAAACTCTTTCCCCAAAACAAGAAAAAAAAAACCTCGTCATACTGGGATCCACGTTATACTGAATAACAGTTATAAGTTTTCTTTGAATATTTGAAAAAATATTATTCTGGTGGAGCATACTGGAGTAAAGCCTTATGATTCAATATTAATTAATTACATCTAAAATAGGATGGTGTATTTATGGTGAGCATATCTGTGTGTGATGTGGACACTTATCACAAGCATGCAAATACAGCCCCACATAATGACTTCCACAGTGTTAAGTGAGAAACACATTTGCTGTTAATCCAATGGTCATTTTGGGAGAAAATATTTTAGAAAACTAGTAGCCTGTATAAATTAGATGACAATTACTTTTAGGAATCTGATTCACAGATGTAACATTGGTTAGAAAATGATGATGTTCTGTCTATCTATCGCCCAGGTGGCTACAGAATGTTTTATTCTTGCAACTCGACTGCTTGTTAATTGATAGCATATCATGCTGCCAGCGTTGATGTTCTCTCTCTAGGGTCTGTTCAGGTCAACTGCATTTTGGATTGTGTCTAATTATCATCAGGTTTATTCGGATCGGGTCTCTTTTTAAAAACAAATTCATGTATGTCTGGTTTGTGCTTTTCAGTGGTGGAGGGGCAGTATTGTGAGTTATTTTAAACACCAAAGGCATATCTGTATACAAAATTAAATTCAAGTTCAACATGTTATATTTATACAGTATATCCCAATGATAATACTATTGTGGATTCCAATCCAAGACTTGTTTGGCTTGTTCATGAAGGGAACATCTATCTTGCTTGCCTGAGACCAGCATGAAATGCAGTAGTTAAAATGAGACATCATTGCATTCAGATATACCTTGGAGACCAAATATTCCTTGATGCCCCAATAGTGAGTTAGTTTCTAATATAATAGTTTGTCACGCAGAGTCTCCAAACCCAAGCCGATATAACTCTGACAATCATCAGGGGTTTATTTACTCAGGCAAAGGTCAACTTTTGTCCTTTTGCTGGAGCTTGGCGTATGTCTCAGAAAACATGGTGGGGAAAGAGGAACTGTTCTGAGAAAAGTAAACCACAATGTTGCGAAAGTGATATTTTTCAGAACAATACAGTTACACAAATTTCCCTCTGTAATTCTGAAGAATTGGTTTACTAAGTGAGAACTGGCTTTCTGCCAGTCTGTGTTGTGTCTCGCCAGATTTGTTAATGTATTTCATGTCATGCCTTAGTTTTAGTTTTATGTTAAGTTAAAGTCACTCACGTCTAGTCTCGTCTTGCACTTCCTGTTTTATTTTGTACTCACCTTTCCCTCTCGTTTCAGACCCTGACTTCCTCCCTTTGTGTGATTTTCCCCCCGTTGTCTACCCCGCCCCTGATTGGTCTCACTTGTTTTCCCCTACCTCATGTATAAATAGTCCTTGTCTCCCTTTGTCCTGTGCCAGTTCGTCTTGTTCAGTCTGTCAAATGAGTCAAGTCAAGCGAACCAGCAAATATTCATGTTACCAGGTTTTGTTCCAGTCCGAGTTATTGTTTGATCCTCCAAGCGAGTGTTTTGTTTTGCACTTTTGTATATCCTCCTTGTGAGCGTTTTTTGTTTTGTACTTTTGTATATCCTCCTCGTGAGCGTTTTTGTTTTGTTGTTTCTGCCTCAGTAAAGATTTTTGGTATACCCATATATAGTCTGGAGAGTCGTGCAATTGAGTCCACCAGTTTTGTGTCTCAGTTCGTGACAGAATGAACTGGCCAATTATGGACTCAGCCGACCCGAAGAAACTCCAAATCGCGCTCTCTGCACAGGGCACCATGATCCATCAGCACGAGGCACAGTTAAGCACCATCAGCCATGGAGTGAAGGACCTCACAGAGCGCCAGGTGGAGTTTCAAGTCCTGACTCACCTGGGGACTGCTCCCTCAGTGACACCACCTGCCGAGAATCCTGCTGCTGCTCCGGCCACGAATCATGCTGCGCCATCATCTCTGCGTCTGGCCTCCCCGGAAAAGTTTTCAGGAGACTCAGGTGACTGTAGAACTTTCTTAGTCCAGTGTGACCTGCATTTCACACACAACCCGGACGCTTTTGTGTCAGAGCAGGCTAAAGTGGCGTTTATGGTGTCCCATTTAACTGGCAGGGCTGCTGCTTGGGCCACTGCCGAGTGGTCTAGAGACTCTAACATCTGCCAGTCACTCACAGCCAGATACCATGAGCAAAATATTTGATCACACCTCACCTGCCAGAGAAGCCTCTCAGGTCCTTATGCAGATCAAGCAGCATCACCGGCAGGTAATAGATTATGCCATTGAATTCCGCACTGTAGCTGCAGATAGCGGATGGAACACACCAGCATTAATAGACGCTTTTATGAACGGACTTTCAGAACCCGTAAAAGACCATTTAGCGCCCCTAGAGCTACCTCAGGACCTAGAAGCCATCATAGCCATGTCGGTTCGTAACAGGCTCCAAGAGAGGGAGAAAGAGCGGCGACGGACGGCAGTTCCTCCTCCCAGTCACCAGGGGCTCCCTCTAGGGATTCAACCTTCATGGCTCTGGGGCCGACCAGAGCCTCATGGACTGGAATCTAGCCAGACAGAGCCAAGTTAAGACTGTTCCCCTGACCCATCCAGTTAATGCGAGTGCCTTGGATGGTCACTTATTGTGCAAAGTGACTCATTGTACTGAACCCATTCAAGTAACACTAAATGACGACCACTCAGAGATTATGCAGTTTCACTTATTTGACTCTGCACAGCATCCGCTGATTTTAGGGTTTCCGTGGCTGAAGAAACATAACCCCCACATTGATTGGCGCTCAGGCAAGATTAAAGGGTGGAGAGAAGAGTGTGTGCGATCATGCAAAGCTACTCACGTGACACAGACGCTTCTCAGGTCCCAGGGACTGCACTAAGCTCAGACAACGACTCTGACTACCCAGACTTGTCCAACATACCCTCATGTTATCATGACTTAAAGGAAGTCTTTAATAAGACGAAGGCAATGTCACTCCCTCCCCATCGCCCTTTTGACTGTGCTATTGACTTGCTGCCTGGCGCACCCAGCCCCAAGGGGCACTTCTACTCCATCTCCAGGCCGGAGAGAGAGGCCATGGACGCATACATCACCTCTTCTCTGAAGGCTGGGATAATCCGTCCGTCCTCCTCTCCAGCTGGTGCAGGGTTTTCCTTCGTCGGTAAGAAGGATGGCTCTCTCAGGCCATGCATTGACTATAGTCCCCTAAATGACATTACAGTAAAGAACCGTTACCCACTCCCGTTAATCTCCTTTGCTTTTGAACAGCTCCAAACAGCTAAAGTGTTCACCAAGCTAGATCTTAGAAATGCTTACCACCTCGTTAGGATCAGAGAAGGAGACGAATGGAAGACAGGTTTTAATACTCCTAGTGGACATTACGAGTACTTTGTCATGCCTTTTGGACTTTGCAATGCTCCAGCTGTTTTTCAGAATCTGGTTAACGATGTATTGAGACAGTTTCTGTATGTTTTTGTGTTTGTGTATCTCAACGACATTTTGATCATTTCACCAGATACCGAGACGCATGTAGTTCATGTTCGCCAAGTTCTCCAGAAGCTGCAAGAGAACCACCTTTATGTCAAAGCCGAAAAATGTGACTTTCATGCATCTTCTGTCTCGTTTCTGGGCTACGTCATCCCCACCAACCAGGTACAAATGGACCCTTCAAAGGTCAGTGCTGTGGCAAACTGGCCAACTCCAGGCAGTAGGAAGAAGGTACAGCAGTTCCTGGGGTTTGCCAACTTTTACAGAGTTTATTCGTAACTTCAGTACTGTTGCCACACCCCTGCATGCACTCACCTCACCAAGAAGGCTTTTCAATGCCTCAAGGAAAGGTTCACCACGGCGCCTGCACTCACTGTTCCCAACGCCCAACGGCAGTTTGTGGTGGAGGTCGACGCGTCCAACGAGGGCATTGGGGCTGTGTTGTCCCAGAGATCCACCAAGGACAACAGGATGCACCCCTGCGCCTATCTGTCGCGTAAGTTGACCCCGGCAGAGAGAAATTATGATGTGGTGAACAAGGAACTATTAGCTGTCAAGGCACCGCTTAAAGAGTGGAGGCACTGGTTGGAGGGGGCTGAGCAACCTTTTCTAGTTTGGACAGATCATAAGAACCTAGAATACATCAGGAAAGCTAAGAGACTCAATTCTCATCAGGCCAGATGGACCCTGTTCTTTAACAGGTTCCACTTCACACTATCCTTTTGACCCGGCTCACAGAACTGTAAACCAGATGCTCTGTCCCGCCTTTATGACCCTGAGCCTATTGCCAAAGAACCCGAAACAATCCTTCCACTGAACCGTGTGGTTGGAGCGGTTTCATGGCAGATAGATTCAGATGTGAAGGAGGCAAATGTTGAGAGTCCGGCACCTGGTGGGTGTCCACGTAACCGTTTGTTTGTCCCTGTGTCATTACGCTCCAAGGTAATCCACTGGGCTCACACGTCCATGCTCACGTGCCATCCGGGTGTTAAGTGAACCATGTTTGCGATCAAGCAGTGGTTCTGGTGGCCGGCCATGGAAAAGGAAGTCTCCGAGTACGTGGCGGCCTGTCTAGTCTGTGCCCGAAATAAGACCTCACCCCACCCCAATGGGCCTGCTGTACCCGCTGCCTGTTCCTCAACGGCCGTGGTCCCACATCTCCATGGACTTTGTGACCGGACTGCCACCTTCAAAAGGTAACACGACCATCCTGACAGTGGTGTGGAGGAAAAATCAAGAAGCTGGGCCGGATGTCTTCAGGATCTTCACCACACTGTAGAGAATAACAGTCACCAATAAAACACTGAGTCTAAAAGGGTTCAGATGTGAGCAAAGTTTTACTGTTCAAGCAAAGCAAGCAGTACAGCAAACATGAGTCCTTCCATGGAAGCACTGATCTCTCAATGCACAGCTCCTGCCTTTTATACTCTTTCTGGAACCCCCCCTTCTGTGGTTTTACAACTTTAGTACCTCCTCCTGGCCTTGAATTGCCACTTTGATTAGACACCATTATTTTTCTTTTTTATCCATTCTCCTGTGTTTGAGAAACAATGGTGTCATTTCTCCAGTGGTCATCACTTCAAGTCATCTGATGTACTTGGTTCACAATAAACAATCGTGTCATCTGCTAGGTGTTTTCCAAGTCCTAAGGGCTCATCCTCTTTGGTCCATAGTTAATGGTGTCTGACCACAATGTTGAGTCTATTTTTTAAAAACATGTGCTTTCAGTGTCCTCCTTGGTATCTTCCATTTCCCCTAAGGGTGGGTTTAAACATCTGCTGTTTTCTACATGCTTTATTCATAGTTTAACAGTCATATGATGTTTTTCTCATGTCCTTTAGTTCATCACACATGCTTTATTCATAGTTTAACAGTCATCTGATGTTTTCCTCAAGTCTTTTAGTTTTATTACCGCCTATCCTTACATTGGACCTTTTCATAGGGGTTTTCCCTTAGGTCATTCGTACTCTTGCTCATGCAGGCATGTGATAACTAATGCATCTATTCTGCAGCTAATCATGCTCGATGTCTCTTCATCTGTTTATAACATGCTGGTGCTCTTTAATACTCATTAATACTACGTTATACAATTACACTTGGTATTATACTTCCAGTGATCTTTGTTAACTTAATTATTGTCATACAGTTAGTGTCCAGTGTTCATTAATTCTATCTAATTTTATTCCCCACATAATCCCCCCTTTGGGACTCAAACAGTCCCAACATCCCTCAATAGGGAGGCTAAAATACATATATCGTTACTGAGGTCCTGAAAGTGATACAGTTGTAAAACCACACAGTGTTGGAGATAATACATTGGCACACGTAAATAATTGTAAACACATAGTTAGAATACATTTGCAAACCAACCTAACCTTCATCTAATGATAGTGGAGTTCCTTCACCCCTGAACAACGAGGCTCAGGTTTTTTTTTTTCCTTTTTATCACCGGCACTCTCAAGTCGAGTGTGTCCCGGGAACGAAGTCCACTATCACTGGAGTGTGACTTGAAAAACCTCTCCTCCCTGTTTGACGGGGAGTGAGTAAAAGCCAAGCCACACCTAACCTCCTTACCAAATCTCAAGGAAAACCTCCTAGCCAGTAGTGAGGGAAAACCTTAAGATTCAGTGTACAATCTAAATCATGGACATTAAACACATCAGCACAAAGAGTATTGAGAACCTTCATATTCATTCAGTGACTTAGTTCAGAAAAACACTCGTGAGATATATAAGACTTTTGGTTACATAAAACTTCACAATTGTAATGCATGCAAGTAGCCCTTAAGTATTACGCAGAGGCTGTCACACCCACCGGGATTCATCACACTAATCTTTACTGCGGTGTCTGTGACTAGTTGGGGAGAGCACTGCAAAGGGGACAAGGTAGGGGTGGTGTTCCTGGCGCGTTATCAGCAAACTTCCACCATGGTACCGTGAACTTCAGATCTACACTTGACCAATGGGGCTTGTTGGTCCAAATTCTTCGCCTCCCTACATAAATGCTGGATACGACGATGTGTTTCATCAGGACTTGATTGAACCCATAGCGGTCAGGATCACCCTGAAGGGGTGTTTCTCCAACAAGAACCCTGTCAATGGTCAAGGTACAATCCAAGCGGAGTATGCACTCAGCCGTAGACAGGGTAATGGGCCCCATAATTCGCCTCCGCTCATGCCAAAAAGTTTTCGCAAAACTATTGATACGCAGACTACATTTTGGACCAATGTCATCCCAATAGTCACCTAATTCCCCAGACTGGTACTTCCATGGTCCGTAGGCCACAGTGTGGAATAGGAAGTTCACCTGATGACCTACAGTCCATGGACTCCCACTCCACTCACAATGTTGATCCGACAGTTGCTCGCGCAGCTCTATGGTGTTGGTTGTCATGGTGGGTCAGCCTTTGCTTCTGCTATCAACAAAATTGAAACACAAATGTAATCAATATCTTATTGTTAACTATTCTACTGTGGTGATATAGTTTTGGTGTTTCTTGATCCCCGTGGTTGTTTTTCTGATCTACCCACGTGGGAACATCCCCACGGTAGCACACTTTTTCCCCGAGTTAGCCGTGGAATCGAAGACCATATACTGAAACTACCAACGTATACTTCTACCATATCAACTTGTTTGGCCACTATTTGCCTCCATCCATATTGCCAGGACCTTCCAGTAATGGACAGACCCGAGTAATCGATGACTATGGTACAGTCTAATTCCAAGGTGCACTGTGTCGTAACTATAGTAATCAGACCCTTGGGGTACGATTTCTCGACCCAACGCGTTTTGGCTATATTGCCAATCCGCAGTCCACATGGCAGACCAGTTACATCACAAAATCTAGCTATTCCATTAAGTTTGTATTCCCAAGGCCCAAATGGCACAGTCTGGAATAATAGTCCCACATGTTGGCTCACTGACAGAGGCCCTATATTCTTTATAATAGGGATGCATAATTGTTCTTGGAATACAATTCTGTGTGTCCTTCGTCGTCGATGTCGTCTACAGGGGCCAAAACGAGGCATGTCACCACAGTCTGTCAACAACATAATCAACATAACAATACATCAACACTTTGATAATAGAACATGAATGAGGTTTGCAGCAATGTGAGTATTGTGTTCAAAATCAGTTCATTTGAGAGGCAGGTTCATCTTCAGCTCAGATACTTTGCGCATCGTAGAGAGCCGTCAACACAAGAGGTTACTAGCACCTCGACGTTTGTGTTGACTCCGAATCCCAGTGGGAGGGTTGCTCAGTTTCCCATTGAGGTAGTCTGTTGAGTTTCTCTTCCAGTCTTGAGGGTAGAGGTAGAGGATAGGTGGCTAGTCCCTTGAGGCAAGCTTTGGTTACAGTGATTGTCTTCCACATACATGTTTCAATGAGATGCTCAATACTATAGTCCTGAGAATACCTGGGGTCAATATCACTAGGGTTTTGCGGATCTAAGTAATGAAACACAACCTTCTTCTTTAGTTTATACTGCTGGACTAAGAGAAGTAGCTCCGGGTAGTCAACAGTGGGGCTTGCATTGATTCTGGTATTTAAGGTGAACAGCCAAATACCGGAGGAGACAGCATAAGGTTGAGCCATATTGGTCAAGGGATACCACAATTTTTCATCTTTTTCCCATTGTCCCCACTGATCTATTAATATTACACGATCGGAAATTGTAACTCTGGAATCATGTTTTTCTAATGGCCAATATTTCACTAATTTGGTGACTAATCCCTTATCATACTGCATGTTGGTACTTTAGACTCTATCCTCGGATTCTCTCAATTTGCCGGAGTTCGACTGGTGGAGGTCTGGGCAGTGGGTAATAAACTGGTTTGGTTGCTGCTTCCAGGTCCCACTTGGGTATGGTCCGAAGTGCTCTTTCTGCAAGCCTAGGCATAGTGGTCCAAATCAACTGGTTAGTATACAAAGAGTAGTAGGTTTTGGTTACTACTATTGTCTTCCACATACTGTTGGAAAATTGATAACCTGCAAACGTGTCAGGCTGATCATCTATCCCAGCTGTCGGTGTTGGGCACGGGACGTACTGGAAGGTGATTACTCGTTTTATCTTATAGAAATCTGTGACCACCGTAAGTGTTGGCGGCGCATAGATATGGGCAGTTGGGAGTTTCTTTCGACCTTTAGTCACCCGAGATTCGGCGTGATAGTACACCAGACCAGAATAATCTGCTACTGCCCAGGGCTGAGCTTTATCCGTAAAGGATTGCCAGTCAGACTCCTTCTGCCATTCTCCCCATGCATTCACCGTAAATACCTGGTCTGGAATGGTAACTGGAGTCATGGGATCCTTTCCTTCCCAATACCGCCCCATAATAGCTGCCAGATCCATGATTGCGGGTGATTACCTGAGCCTACTATGCTGTCGGGGTCTATTCTTCAGGGATTTTAGTCTTTTCTTTCTGTTGGGAGAAATCACATAGTGCGCTACTTAGTGTTCTGTGATTTGTATGAGGATAGCCTATTTGAGGTGGCACCCATCAATCTTTGTATCTGTATTCAATCTCTGATTGTTGCATACACTCTGTCTGGTCGTGGCATTTCTTTTAGCCAGGCAATCTTATCTCTGCCCATATGTGTTTTGATTGATGTATCAATAAATCAGGATCAAAATGATATCCCTCAAAGACTATCAGTCTAATATTTCCTCTAGCACTGAGTCTGGTATACAACAACAGTCTGGACAAATCGCAATGTTATTGTCAAACATTTCCTTGTTTCAGGAGAGTATAACTTGTCACCACTCTTCCCTTTACCAAAGCTACTGTTGCATATTGATTTGGATGTATGGCATATACATCATGGTACCGTTTGGCAAGTCTTTCCACTCCCCTAGCACCATATCGAGCCAACCCCTCACAAGTGCTAAAAAGAATCAGTGGACCCAATCTAAATGTTATGAATGTTTTTGCGCTTTCTGTTTGCAATGGTAAGGACCATTTTCTACGATGGTCCAATTGATCAAAGTCATATTGTATTGTGACACTGCTTATTTCCAGAGTCAATCCTTTGGGCAATGGATACACTTTAGTTATCCAATTTGAGCTTTTTAGCTGTGCAATTCTTAGCTCATACGGCTCCTGGAAAGTGGAATAGCCTTGCGAAGGAACTATCATTCCCGTTAGTCTGTGCCTAGTCTGGGAAGCGTAATCTGGGGGCTGATAGGGCAAGTTACTTAAAAGGGATCTTAGGCGCTCATTGTTTTGTTTCCGTTTTTGTCTGATTTTTAATTGATGTCCATTCATAGTCTCTAGGTTAGGATGTGCCAAGATATCTTGTGATCTGTGTCCTTAGTCCGATTCAAGTCCGTAATCTTGGTCAGGTCCAAGTCAGTGTGGGCGTTGTAAGCGTTACTGTCCTCTGTCGCTTCCATCTTGGCTAACACTACATGTTGTCCTGCGGTGGTTGCCACCCTCTTTATCAGAGACTGTACCATAGGTGCAACGCAACATGCAATTATCATCAACACCACTACCATAACTCCTAGGACAATTCCTATTTTCTTTAGTGCATCTAGATTGAACCAGTCCATGTTCCACATCCCATGACCAGCGTTCTCTTTGAGCTCTATTGACAACGCCCTCAATTTAGTCATGGCTTTCGTGAATGATCCATTTGGTGCTGTATTGTTGGGAATGAAGGTGCAACAGGCATCCCCAAACATGGTACAAACGCCTCCCTTTTCTGCCAACAACATGTCTAGGGCCAACCTATTCTGCCAGGTCATCTGAGAGGTGGCAGCCGTCTGTTCTCCCAAAGCTAAAAGGGCTTTTTCAGTGTGATTAACGAACCGCTGTTGGTTATAGTAAATGTAGTTGATCCAATCCACATTTTTGTTAATAGTACACCACCAACATAGAGCTGACTCAAATCCGGCAGCTACCTGGTTCCTAGCTTTGAATTCATCTGGGACCCCCCTCGGAACCCCTATTGCATCTACCCATACCCTGGGATCTTCAGTAAACGTCCCCACACTGCGTTTCTTGTGGAACAATTCAGTGCTCTGCACATCCTTCTTTGCCATCCTGAATTTATCTTCACTGACTATGTGCGTCTCTTGTATTAAAACTACTCGTGCACAAGTCCCAGTCCAATTGACTGGAAGAGTGGTACGCAATTGATCACCACCACACATCCAAAACAAATCTGGAACAGCTTCTGTTTGATACAGAATCAGATTGGGTATTTCATACGTGCTATCGGGGACCCTATTTCCTTTGACCAATACTGTCGGACCATATCTGCTGGTTATGTTCCAAAGATGTGAACAATTGCCTCGGAAATGTCCAGTCCAATTACCCGTCTGCTCAAAGGTACCATCCGGCAATTCACCATGCTGGAAACACTCAAACCCTCCCCCTGGCCACATCGGGGGTGGCACTACTGGATAAACTGTATTTGTTACTGTGGCTGTTGGACATCTTTGGACACTAGCAATCAACGCCTCCTGAAATGGTGTTCCTCTTATTAACATACAATCCCATTCTGACCCCATTGGGCGCCTATCTATTGACATATCCCCAAAACCTCCAGCTGGAGCGTGTTGTACCATACTCTCAGTGCTCCAAGCAGCATAAGGTAATGGCATCATCCATAGCTTTGGTTGAGCTGCCAAACATGCATAACATGAGTCATTAGAGATTTGCCATTTAGAATAGTTCAAGTGTTGAAACCATAAGTTTTGCTTCTTGAAGTGCTCCAATTGCAACCAAACATATTCGTCCTTGCTCCCTAGACTTCGCTTCATCCTTGTTGAGTTTTCTCCTGGCCACAAACGAATCATGCTGTGTGCTCGCACGTTGGTCATGAACCGTGTAGTGTTAATATTAGCACAATGATCCTGCAGACATTTTACAACAATCTGAGCATATCCTTTTTGCTCACACTTCTTGCGTAATGGCAATCCCTGCATATCAGTCTGTCCCATTATGCGGATGGATATGCGATCATGGGTGGTGGGTTTGTCATAGGTCACAGTCAATGATTGTTCCAATGGCAAATGTCCTTCAGAGGCTGCTACCGTTGCTGCTGCTAGGGCGCAGTTTTCTACTTGTTTGCTTGTTTTAGTCTTGGTTGGCACCTGCACAGTGGCGAGATCCCTAACATAACGCTCTCTTGGTTTTGAAACATTCTGATTAGTCAGATTCTTGGCACCTTTGTCAATTGATTTGGGCACGTAAGTAGCATTATTTGTCCTTCTGTCGGCTCTCTCACATGCTATCAATACGGGTATTATTATGATTATGCCAATTAAGGCGAGTACTGTTATTGTACCTCTCATTCCACACCCTGTGCATCTAAATGGATGCCATGGCTTGTGTGCTCCCTCCATTAGTTCTGTTTTCATCAGTGTAATTGAGTGAAGTGTGTTGCGTTACCTTAATCCGAAGAGGTAACCGATTCTGGTGTGGGCTCTATTTTGGGGGTCTCTCTAGTCTGATGAGACGTCCCTTGCTCTGGGCTGATGTCTCCGGGCGTCTGTGCTGGGATGCCTTGTGAGTCTCCTGTGGCCTGAGGAACTGGTTCTTCTCCTGAATCTTGGGTGGGCT